>VZRQ01010885.1:608011-629486 GCA_013397975.1 Machaerirhynchus nigripectus
ACCGCCGCTTTCCCTGGCCGCAGCTCAGTGTCGGGACGAAAGGGCTGTCGCCGACCGTCGCCGCGGAGCCGCCGCTCGCAGCAGCGCCGGACGCCGGGCGCGGGACGGACGGTACGGGGGCTTCGTGCGGCGGGTGGGCTGCGGGGGTCTCGGGTTCTCTGCCCCGCCGAGCGCCGGGAGAAGAGAATGTATGGCGCAGTGGTCGGAACGCCGTGCGGTCCGTGTCTTCTCCTGGGAGTGCGCTGAGCAGAGGGGTCGCTCTGAGTTACGCGGTGTAATGGAAGATCTTTGTAAGTTGAGGGCTCGTTGGATTTTGCTTGTGTCAGGGGTTACCCCCCCCCGCCACAGATTCAGAGCTACGATAATATTTTACTTTCCTACTGCGGGTGTGTTCTGATGCGCTCTGGATATGGCGAGGTTTCTTATCTTGCATTAAAATTGCTCTTGGATCACTGAGTACTTTGTGTAAGCTTCCATAACTTTTAGAAGGATAGAGATGCTATCTTCAATTACGAAGAAACAAGGAGAGGAGTAGGTACGGGTTTGGGGGGTTTTTTCTTCTAGTTTTGCTTTACTTTTACTTTGCTTTTTTACTCTCTGCTTCAAGAAAACTAACTGAACCACAGATAGGAGAAGGATTTTTCAGATCTTGTGATTGGGATTGCTGGGGATTACAAGAAAAACTTGTAGTTTTTTTGTTTGTTTGTTTGTTTTAATCAATGGCTCAAGAGCCCTAGAAACAGCGTATAAAGCTCTGCTACCTAGATGGAGAAACTAAGATAAAGCCACACTGGCTGCAAGCTGAGGAGCAAGTTAAGTGTTAGACTTCGGGTGGATCAGTCTCAAGCATCCTGCGCTCCTGCTCCAGTGACCCTTCCTGTCGAGCTGATCACGTCGTGCAACAAATTGGGACTTCACACCGGCAGGCTGGACTGGAGACAGGGCTTTTCTTAGAGGAGCAAAGCGCTCAAGGGAGTCTTGACCCCGGTGTGAGGCTTTTTCCCAGCACAGGGAACTGCAGCCCTTCAGCACTGTCATCTGGCACTGTTCTCCAGTAATGTCATGGAAATATGAAAATCTAATCCACCAACTCCTCAGGCAGCCTAAATCGTCTAAGTCTGGATTTTGTTGGCAGGCTTAAAGGGATGCTGTTGACTGGAAATGTTTATGTGCATCTTACCTGGAAACTGTTGTTCACGCAAGAGTTGATATAAAGAAAAGTGAATCAACTTCATAGTCGTACCAGCTATAGATGTGCTTTATGAATTTTCACTCTGAAATTATCTGGTTAGCTCAGGCTGTTTCTGCACAAGAGAGATGCATTTCAAAGGCCTAAAATTGTCATTTTTCTTTATGAAAGGTACTTGTCTCTTGCTCTGAATCTGTAAAAACAGATTTGCAAAAACAGGGTCTGTTAATTTAAGAAAGCCTAGGAGAAAGATAAGAAAAAGAACAAGGGGTGTGGCAAGGAAATTATGAAGTAATAGCTTTAAAGAAAAACACCTCTCTGTTGCAGAGCTTTGGACTGCCCAAGAGAGGTAGGATTTCTTTCTAGATACTTGAGTCTGAAAATATAAAGCTGACAGCATCTCCTTGAAAATAATAATGTATATAGAAAATAGGTATGAATAGCTTCATGTTATAGTTCTGCATCAATTTGTTTGTCTTTCTTTGATTTTGCTCCTCTATTCCAGGATATATCCAATGTGATACAGAGTGCATAGCCCAGACTGCAGAGGGCCAAACACCCCACCAGCATCACTCCTGAACTAGAGCAGTTGCACTAGGGTCAGCGCTGGCCAGGCACCTCTTTTCAGAAATGATGTGAGAGACAGTTGTGTTTATTGAAGTTTTTGGTGGGTATTTTCACAAGCTCAAAATTTTTTGCAGAGGAACTAAGAATTGCAGAAACTAAACTTGCCTTCTTCATGGGGGGAGTTTTTGGTGTGTGTCACATTGGATGGTTTTTTTAACCTGGGAGTGAGGCTAACACTAGGGAGGAATAACATTGTATCAGAAGGTTGTTAGAGAGGACTTTCTTCCTTCTCTCCACGCATTTTTTGGCACCGGTGGAGACATGGCATTTGGGGACTGGAAGGAGGAGGATGAGTCCTGTACATAGCTGCTGTTGTTATTGGCAAAGGCAATGTAAGGCAGGTGCATATAGGAGAAATGGATGTGATGATTCATTTTTAGTGACATCACGCTGTGGCTTCTTAGGGCTCTTCTTTAACTGCAGTGTCCTGTACCCAACACCTCCATGGTCCATTAGCTGCACCATGTGCTCCTAGTGGTGTTTCATGGCTGACAATATTGGGGCAGGAGCTCTGCTCCCTTCTCTTAATTCTGCAGGGCTCCTTGAGAAAAACTGTTCAGCTTAATTCATTTCTGCCCTTTCATTTTTATCTTCCTTCCTTGGGTGTGAAGTATTTTTTGTGGTTGGGTTCAAGCCAAGAACCTCTACCCACAGCTGCCAAGCTTGGCATCCCTACTGACCTGCTGGCTCCAGGTGAGTCAGTTCATTAGGATGAATCAGTGTGCCCTGTATACGTTTTAGGCTCCAGACTTCGGCTTGACCACTCTTAATAATTTGGTTTTGCCTGGCTTATTTGTTTGTCACTGCTTCAGCCAAGCTGTCACTTCTGCTGGCTCCTCGCTTCAGGCTTGCTCAGCTTTTGGAGCCATGCAGGGTCTCTAGTGCAGAGCAGTGCCCCTACACTTTGTGGAGCTTCTTTTGCCTCAGCATTGTAACTTCTCCATGACTGCACATCCCTTTACCACTCTTACCAGCACAGGTGAAGTTAGGAGGGATTGTGCCTCAGCATGGGAATGTGCAGCTCTCAATGCAGGGAGTACTTCAGACTCCGGAGGTGGAGAATATTAACATGAATCTGCAGGAACAAAGAGGGGGGTGTTTTTGCATGGTGGTGGTATTTGCAAAAGCTTTTACTGTCATAAATAAGTAAATCAGGATTCAGGGGACAGATTCGTTTTGAAAAATAGGGAATTAATTTTCATGCTTCCAAGGCGGGGCTGAGGATGAGAAGTGGTGTTAAAAGATATGGAAATGTGCCTTGAATGTGACCTTTCAGAGATAGGTGACATTATTTTTGTTGTGTGAAGCACCCAAGTTTAATGAAGTATAAAGCAGAAGGGGTTGGGAGGATTTGGTCCAAGTGAAAACAGAATGAGCGTGGGACTGGCAGATGGGAGGAACATTAGCCTACTCCTTGGTGGAGTTGCTTCTTTCTCCTGTTGTTGCTTACAGGGGTGCTTGAGAGAAGATGCTTATTGGGGAGGGGAGAATAACCTTCCTGTTCTACTTGAATGTCACTGGCTGTATTTTTCTCCACGGGGAAACGAAGTTTCAGCTCTCCAGTGGGTCACATCCTAAGTGTTCGTATCCAAAGTAAATCTAGAGCAACTCCATCTACTTCAATAACATCTGCAATAAGCCATGACTGGCTCCTTCTGAACAGAGAGGAGAAATGAACAGCTGTAACTTCAGATGTTGGAATTTTTTGGCATACTCATTTTTTTGAGATTTATTACTCTTTTATTCTCTGTTTGAGAATGCAGTGGAGCAGTTGCTGATCCGTGCACGTGTATGTGTGAGAAAATGTCAGCAGAGGAGTAATATGTATGGAAATTTTGTATAGAGATAGAACAGGCAGCCAGTTTGCTATTAGATAATGAAATAATTGTATAAAAATATGTTTCCTGAAATAATGATTGAGGGAAGGGCTAGGGACAGGGTTGGGGGAGGTTAACAGTATTTTTAAGTAGTTTGCTCTACTTGTACTGACTCTTCCTGCAATTTTGCTGCTTCAGGCACTGCTTTTTCAGTGAGTGGTGCTTAGTGTCGCACAGAAAGATAGGTTTCATCTGAGAGATGAGCCCAATTGCTGGAGCTAGGTGAAGGGATGGGAAACATGCGCCCAAGGACTTTCTCTGTCACAAACTGGCCAAAGGTTGGTAGACTGAGGTCAGCAACTCTTTCAGGTACCAATGAATCTGCCTCTCACAGAGTCCACTTTTCTTCTTTCTAAAATGGGGTAGCAGAAGTTACTTCTTTGTGGGGTTGTTGGGACCAAAAATATAGCTGAGATACTTCAGAAGGCATCTAAGTATCTGAGACACTCTTGGATGGGATTCCCCTTCCTGCTGCTTCTCTTTTGGCCAGAACTGACCAGCAGAAATGTTCGGTGCTTGTACAACTTATTTATTAATTTTTGGCTAAATTTTTTTATACTCAGAATTTGACATTGATAGGCTCAAGATTAAAATCTTTAGCTACTTTCTTGTACCTTCTTCTTCTACTATAGAGCAGCTTAAAAAGTTCCAGGCACTCCTTCACCTTCTCCCAAATAACATAATGCCTGCCTTGTCCTCTCTTTGAGAAGGTCTGCTTCTGGAAAGATTGTTGTACCAAATAGATGACTTTAGGCAGGGCTGTAAAAATGGTTTATTCTTTCTTCATCTCAGCTCTTGACTGCATCTGCCTAGTTTTTGATCTAGAGATGAATGTCACTGAGGACTTCCTAGGGACTATTTTGCAGCTGAATGGTGACTTGTAATGATTCAGGTAATGGGCCAGACCACTGGTTTATGTAGTGACTGGTGCTAGTCCACTGAAGTCCAAACAGCTGCTCCAAGTTTCCATCATCTCCAGTAAAAACAAGTGCAACTGCATCAGTAGGGGCCAGTTTACAGTAAACCTACTCCCTGGAGTGTGGGTTAACCTCCTTAAGCGTCCACTGTGGTCAGGTCTGTAACTCCTGTAGGTGAAAATAAGTCTTGGTGTGCTTTCTGATTTACTGAAGTGCAAATAAACCAAGAAGGTCTTTCACGTTCAGGCTCTCTCATCAGCATATATTAGTAACGCTCATCAGCTTTTGACTGGAACTTTGATGGCATAATTACTCTGAAAGGGTAACATATTCAAAACTACCTGTGTGACTTTGGGAGTTAGATTCCTCAGAGTCTTAGTCATTATTTTAAATAGGAATTAGCTTTTTAAGCTACACATACTCCTGGAAGTTTTAAGCAAAGGCTTCTGTTTATCTTGTCTTTAAAATGCCAGTTTCTAGGATGAGAGTGGCAGCTCTGCCACTCCACTCATTTCAGATATTAAATAAGAATGTTGGAGAAACAATTAGAAAAATACTGTGGTAAATAAATTCTCACGGGTAATCTTACTAGAGAGGTCCAAGAGGTAAAAATGTACTTTTCAGTCACCTGACAGCAGGATGGATATGAGGATGCATTTTCAGCTATTTCTTTAGGACAGCTGAGCGGATGACTGATATCTCAGCTGTTGTAGACAGAGCAAAGCATATATTTCTCCAGACAGGATTTGGTTCACTGAATTCAAACAGCTTGTGACTGGAACAGTTCAAGTCACTGGGGCAAACATGGTTATCAGAAGAAACAGATAAACTAAGAAAACAGTCTTGCATACTCAAATGTTTGTGCAGGTAAGATTTTAATTTTCTATCAGTCCTAGGGTCCTTTTTGAGCAGTAATGGATTAGTCTTGATACTTGTGCAATTTTTAAAGCATTCCTGTAACACTTGTAATGCAAAATCTATTTATTTTGCAACATACCTGTGAGATAGGGACCTGCTATTTATCTCCCTTGTACAGCTAGGGAGCTGAAGTATTCAGTAAAGCTAAACACAGCATGGAGGATTGATCACACAAGAAAGTCTGCAGCAGGACAGACAGGAGGGTGCTGAAACTGGGTCTCAATTCCCATGAAAATCAACAAGCTCTGGTCCATGCTTTTCCGCTTCCCATGGTTCTTCCTCGGTGCTTCTGAAGCAGCTTATGGCATTTGCTTGGCTAGACAGTGTGGGTTTGGCTTTTCTAAGGAAGAAAGTGCAAGCCTAGTGATGGAGGGAGAGAGGTGATGTATGTCTGGGGGAAGATGAAGAATGGCGAGCATCCCCCAGCTAGAGATGCCACCACCACCACTTCTTCAGTGAGTGGCTTCTCCAAGGCTGACACAGGCTGCTTCTCAGCTACTGAAACTGTTCCTCTGGGCAAACCCCTGCTCTTCCTGTACCCAGAGCCAGCTCTGCTCTTCTTACTGAAGTTGATATGAGTGGCTGGGTTGATGATGGAGCCTTCTGCCAAGCTCCACATCTGCTGCCACAGTGCTGTGTGTCCCTGTGCTGCCTGGGTTCCCTGATGGAGCAGAGCCATCTCAGCCTTGTAAGGGTCACCAGTGTTTTGGGTTTGGTGGAGGAAGCTGTCCAAGCCTGGCAGGAGGAATTTTTTGTTTGGTTGCATGATGAGCAGTAACAATGTGAGTTCTATTGCTCAGAATGTATCCACATTTATAGGATGCTATATTTAAAAAGGAGAAAAAATGAGTCATGGGGAGCTATGCTAATGCTAAGTATTTATGTCTACCTCTTGTGAGGCTGAAGGCAGCGGGAGTTGAGCAGCATTCCTGTGAAGTGTCTAGAGGATTTACAGATCAAACTAAAGCCTGCTGAAGTCAGCTGTAAGTCATGCTGTGCCTTGCTCAGGGCCCATGTCATGTACTGTGTGTGGGTTACAGTGAAATATTCCTCTTGGGAAACCCAGGAGCACTCAGTGCTGCCGACTTCCCGGGGCTTGGGCAGGAGCTTGACTTGCTCCCAGCGGTTATTGCTCTGCCACTGGAAAGCCACTCCTGGGTCACTGCCAGGGCGGGGATGTTGCTGTGCCTCCCAGGCCATGCCTGCAGCACCATAGGAATGGGCACCTGCACCCTGAGTGGGAGCAGGCAGGGCCTGGCATGTCTCGGCTTCTCCTGCTCCTCTGCAGGAGCTGCAGTCCCAAGGAGACGTAATGTCGGGGTCTGCTGTGGTACAAGCTGCTGGAGCTTTCCTTTCGGAGCTACATAGGGACAAAGGGATGCCAGGGTTTGGATACTTTCACTTATGGCATGTCTTGACACTAATGCAGTTGGCTTCCACTTAATTATGAAGTGCAAATGTTGGAGTTTGTTTTATTTAGAAGTTCTGTAATGAAATTGCGATCTAATTGAGAGTGCCAGTGAATTCTGCTTTTCAAGTGTCTGCTTGCCAGCATGCCTCAGCTCCTGTCACAGCTATAGGAAGGACTCAGATAAGGATTTCACTGCTGGAGTATGGAGATGGACTCTGTGAACAAACCCTGACAGTGCCATGTGTCTGAAAAATGCAAATTTGGCAACAGCGAGAGGCTCTGCATTTCCTCTGTTTTATCCACTTATTGG
Source organism: Machaerirhynchus nigripectus (assembly GCA_013397975.1). NCBI lineage: Eukaryota > Metazoa > Chordata > Aves > Passeriformes > Dicruridae > Machaerirhynchus > Machaerirhynchus nigripectus. The sequence continues at coordinate 615,261 of VZRQ01010885.1, forward strand.
AAGGAGGAGTTTTTGAAGTGAGCAGAAAATAATAATTAAAGTGAAATCTTCAGCTTTACTGGACGTTTTAATTTTGTTTTCTTGTGATTTGTTTCGGGTTTTTTTTTTTAAGAATTGGTCGTATCAGTATGAAAATGAATGTGTTTAAGCTTCCTTTGACAAAATTTTGAGTGGTACACTATTGCAGCCTGTTCTGTTTTCCAGTGCAAGGCATTCTCTGGTTTATGGAAATGAATACTTGCTCATCTTGCAAATACAAGAGGAGTTGAAAAGCTTTTGAATCTGCTCTTTGCATTGCTGGAAGCCTCATGGTGAGTCTGATGGGCAATAGCTGGAACAAAGACCCACCCAACCCAGATTAAAAGGATGTTAATGGACATCAGTGTAGTGGGAATCACATCCAGTTTTTTCTTGAACTGGCCTTCCCACTTGAAGAACTACTAAAGCACCCACTGTACCATGTCTTCAGGTTCCTAGTGACTCCAAAAAAGCATTTAAATGATTTTTTTCTGTAAATTTTTGATCCTGTGATACAGGCTCTTTACCAGTTGATTGTTGAAACAGACTCTGAAGGGGTACGAAATGAGAAAAGTAACAGGATGCAGATGGAATTTAATCTCTTGGACACATCCAGACGCTGTTATCAGGTCTGTCATCTGTACTTAGCATACCCAGATAGCTCTTGAGTGGTCTGCATAGACAGCTGGCAGTTTAGTAGAGATTGTGATCTTCAGAAAATATGTAGCTGTTGTCTTGTGTAATACTTGCTATGGAAGTATTGGTGTCACCAGCCTAAGTGCAACACTTGCTGTGTGGGGAGCATCTATCCATACAGCAGGACTCCTCGAAAGAGACTATTCAGTACCAAGCACTCAATCCCAGAAAGTCATGAAGGGCATTCACAGAGCTTGTGATGTGGGGTGATGAACTGGGAGGGGGGAAATCACTGAAGGAATCTCTTTGGCTCAGTAGTGCTTGCTGTTGAGCCACAGTTGCAGACTGAGGCTGGCTTGGTGGCTGCTGGTGTTTTGTGGGGACAAGAATCCCTAACTAACCTTGGAACAGGAAGAGACATGCCCCAGTGCTCTGGAAAAACCCTCTGCTGTTGTGAATTGTTTTTGTGCAACAGTGCAAGGTCAAACACTGCCGTTGTAGCTCTCAGAGCATGATCTTGCTGTTAAGGTACCTGCCTGCATCTGACCTGGCTGCCCTTGGAGAACAAGGCAGGTATTGCCTGAGTCCACTCTCCACTGCCACCTGAAGAGACCTTGGTGGTAGCTGGGGAAGGATCGTAGCTCTGAAAGTCCGAAGGTTGTGATGAGCTGTAGCGATGAGGTGGACTTGAATGAGTTCTTGCAGCACTTCCCTAAGAAAATATTCTGTAGCTCAAGGGCAGAGTGCTTTGAGAGAGACTTCTGTTTCCTCCACATGCTGTGGATGCTTTCAGATCTAATCTGCAAACAGGGAATATGTCAGGCATGAGGAACTGGGCAGACCGTTTGCTTTTCTTGAGGTTTGGGCAGGTCCAAAGAGATACTGAATGCTCTGCTGGGCATCACTTCCTCTGTGCATCCTGCAGAACAGCTCCATGAAGCACAAAGATGCTGACAAGCTGCTGCATCCCCCTGGTCCTGTGAGCAGCAAAGGTTTTGTTACATGAGATTTACTTGTGGCGTATTAAGTCTGTCTTCAAAAGTTTGACTTGGACTGAATTCCTGTGGAGCATGAAAAGGCTTTCATGTTAATCGGCAAAGTTAGCTAAGAGAATATATAATTCCTTGTTCTTTTTGCAATGTAGCAAGCCTGTTTAATTAGGCAACTGGGATTTGAATTATTAAATAACAGTTTCAATCTACTTTTCTGTTGGTAAAGATCTCCAGCAGCCCCGTTTTTATTCCCTGAATTTTTAAATTATGAGTTCCAGAAACTCTTTGAACCTCAGGAGGATGACTTACTGGATCCAGGAGGACAGAAAAATAGGACTCTTATTTTAAGGTCTCCTGAGCACAGCAAGTTACTTTCTGTTGTTTACATACCAATCTCACAAGAATATGGAAATTAATGTTAGCCTGTCAAAGCAAAGCAGAAAAATTGTGTTTCCGGGCATATCCTGTGTCGAAGCATCTGTTTGGTTTTGTGCAGCATAAGAATAAATCCTTCTGCTGCACAAAACACTGGGAGCAGTTCCCTTGTTTGGGGTAAAAGAGAATAGAGCTGCAGTCCTTGTGGGCTTGGGAAGCCTCATGAAGGTGGACTGGCATAGCTGAGAGGTAGGCAGGGACAAAGAGGAGTTGTCTCAGCCAGAGCAGTAAAGAACTGCTGCACTTGGGCAGTGACTGGAGGTCTGCCACCTTCAAGGCAACAACAGAAGGGCTGAGGAAAAGCCTGCTAGTGTCCATGGTTGGGGCAGATGTGCCAGCAGCTCTGGGCACGGTGTCCTCGTGGGCAGCGGGAAGCAAGGGACTTGCTGACAAAGCCACTTGGCCCCAAAAACTCCTCAAATATCTCCCAACCTCAGGCTCTCCAAGCCCTCCTGACCCCAGGCTAATGTATTCTGGCTCCTCTTTGGGACTGGTGCACTTCAAAAGCCTTGATGAGTGGAGGGGTGGGTGGACACCGTGGGTGGAACTGGTGACCCAAAATACCATTTCCCCTTCCTAAGGCTGGGCGTATACCAAAATTTTGTCTCTGTGTGGTAAAAGAATATGAACCAAAAGTGCTGAGAGATGCAGTGGTTAAATTGAAACATGCTGTGGCAGGATGAAAGTAATCTTGTCCCTTACCAGGCCTTAATGCTTTGGGGCTTTATTTATTTTTTTTTTCAAGTGGCTGTCATCCATGCTGTTTCTATCTGTGCTTTTAATACACATATTTTTATATGCAGAGATGTGTCAAGATGCCATCAGTTTAAATCATACTATGTTGTATTACAACTCACTAGGTTGATAAAAAAACAATATCTATAGTTGTGTTTTATTTAAAATTTTATGTCTGAAATGTCATTGAAGGTGCTGAAGCACAAGAGAATAACCCCATATAAGGGTATGTGTCCCTTGCAAAGAACCCTGCAGTACACAGAAGGGTCAAATCCAAATGTTTTGTTGTTTCTGTGAGTCTGGTATGCAAAATATGATGCAAAGGAGAGATTTACCTGAAATGCCAAGACTAAGGCTAATCCATAATCTCTTTGCTTGGTGTTTAAAAATAATGGCACCATGCAAGCATAGGAATGGCATATGAGATCTGCCCTAGGGTGAGAGCAACATAATGCTGCATCCCAGTGTTTTTGAGAAGAGGCCTTGGTGTCGTGACTTGGTTACAGCTCTGCAGCAGGGTAGCTGTACTTCAGAGCTGTGTGGTGGATGGAAGTTAAAAATGGGTTTTATGGTAGAACCTAAACACTTCCTTGGAACTTCTCAGCCAAGGTCTGTAGGAGATTGAAACTCAGAAGAACCTGAGCAGGGAAACATGTTCCAGCAGGAGAAGGAGAGCAGGGTAATTGAACCAAAGCGATGATCTGGAAGAGCTAATCAAGGGCCAGGGATTCATCTTTGAAGGTAGCTCTTGATTTACCTCAATAGTCTAGACTCAGAAACATTGTCCAGTTACTTGGCTTTATTTGGTTCATGCTTATGGTCTTACCTGTGAAGTGACCCTTCCCACTGCTCAGGTAAAGCACAAGTGCTGTACACTTGCAGGAGCTCTGTACCACTGCAGGTACAACTGCAGTGTACAGTGGCACTGTAGTACCACTCACAGTTAAGGAAAGGTGAGTGTGGTCCAGCCCCAGAAAATGACGAGCAGTGTGGTGATGCCAGTTTTTAACGGATGCTTTAGCCTCTTGTCCCACCAAAGAGCCTTACCTGCCTCTTTGCCAAGACTCGGTGGTGTGTACACTGTATTGCTCTGTAGCCCAGCACATCTCATTCCTCTGGGACAGCATCCTCTCAGGGAATCTGACTGCAATTTCTGCAAATCTGTCAGTGTCAGCCTGATGATAAGACAGAAGGAGGCTTCATGGTGGGCGTGGGGCACTGGGAGGCTGAGCACCTTGAAAGCTGACTTCTGAAATGAGTATAACCAGGTGTGGTGCATTTCTCCCATGTGAAAACAGTTTATAGGGCAAAAGCAGATGTTATTGTTTGGTGTGTGTGAAAGATGCTTTGTGGCAGTGGTGGGTGTGCCTCTCTCTTTTCCTTTAACTGGCAAGAGAATCTGCTGTTGCTTTTTTCTTTTCTTTTTATTTTTTTCTCCACCAAATGGTAATTTGAGTTTTGAGGGGGTTTATCTTTCTCTGAAGTTGTGGGTGAATTTCTGATGTGATTGCACAGCGTAGTGGTGGTTGGAGCCCTGCTGTTGCCTCGTTCATCGGAGCTGCTTCACGAGAGCGCAAAACACTTTTGAGGTATGATTTCCCATAGCATGCTAATCCAGTGAAGTGCTGTAGATTCGCTTGCTGGCACTGTTTAAATCCATAATGCAGCACCACCTGCCAAACCACAGGGCATAATGGAAGTGTTAATGAATGTACATATACACCCTCCCACGCGGCTGCAAGTTGAATGACTTAGGAGTCAAGGCAGAGAACTTAGGCTGAGTGTAGAAGGAACCAGACTTAGGGTATCCTGATGCAGATCTCTGCTGAAACTGGGGGGTGAGGGGTGGCCTCAGGGGTCTAAAGTTGGGTCAGCTGACTTATAGGGTGCTTTCAAAGATGTGTTGATTTTCAGCTGCTGCTCTCTGGATTCATCGCCTCATGACACCTGAGACGTAACTTGGGCATTCAGCAACAAAGTGCAGGTACTGAGCAGCATCAGCTGGGACCCTGGTGCCTCTCTTCTGAGGGGCTATTCTTATGGGATGCTTCTCTCCAGTGCTGGCAGGGTGAAGGCACTTGATAGGAGAGTGGACTTGAGTCATGCTAGGGCAAACTCTGTTCCTCAGGGGTGGTTTGGCCAGTTGCCCACTGGTTTGAGTGTCAAGGTGGGTGTTTGCCACCAGGATGGCTTGTCCAGGCTGGCACAGAGCGGAAGGAGAATAGCAGGGAAAGAGCTGACAGCCAAGGGGTTTGCCAAAGAGAGGGGCTAGGAAGAGGCAGCAGGGCTGGCCTGGCACATGGCTGGGATGCTGGCAGTGTACGTGCACCCTGTCCTCAGGCAGGTTCACTGGAATGCTGTGGCTTTGCAAAACCCTGCATCACCATGTGTGAGGCAGAGGAGGGGGCTGTGCATCCACCCCTCATTCCACTCCTCACCCCTGACCCAGCCCCGAGTTCTGCCCACCCTCCTCTTTGAGACAAGCCAAGTGGATTTGGATTTGCCAAGTATGGAGTCACCTCCCCAGCATGCTGTACGTAAATAGGAGGCTTATGCTCTTGGCAGACACTGTAACAAGCCTGGAAAAAATTACTGTTACGGGTCTGGGCCCAGTGATGAGATCTTGGAGTCTTCCAAGTGACAGAGTAATGACATGGACCTGGGAAATGCCTGGAATAGCCTTCCACACAGTTCTGGGATTTAGCGTCATTAAATTCTAAGTTAAATAGGCCAAGTGCCTATTTGGGTAAATTTGGGAGATTGCTGTTCCTTCATCTTCTGAAGTCCATGCTGGTGAAGCTCTGCTGAAGCTCCAGCATTACAGACCAGCATACTCTCTGTTCCTCTGTACCTGTAAGTGAGTATTAGGTCTGTTGTGGGGAACCAGGGGGACTGTTCTTGATCCAAGACCCTGGGAAAATTTACAGAGAGCCCTACAAGCCTGCCCTGTGCCTTGAGATGTAGAAGTATTGCAGAAACATCAGTGCTGCCCCATAGCTCGCAGATAATGTCAGGGAACACTGTGATGCAGGGTGAACAGCCAATGTGTCTGATTTTTCCATAGGATATGTACAACAATAGTCTTTTTGCCTAGGAAGGACATAGACATGAGTCAAGTTTTGGAAAACATTTGTAGGTAGAGGACAGATTTTGGAAATAGCCTGGAGATCCCCTCTCTCCTCGCCTTCCTTCATCTGTCCCTTGGACTTGATAGGATTCACCCATCCCCTAGTGGAAATGCTATTACCAGGGAAATTCACAGCCTTCAGCTCTTTGCAGCTAAGAGATGCAAAGTGTGTTTGCCAGGAGGGAAGGGAGTCTTTAAAAAGCCATTTACATCCTGAAAGACACCCGTTAGCAACACTGGAGATGTAAAAAGCATTAAATACTGAAATGAGCCTGAGTGGAAGACAAACTTGGAGCCAAATGCGTTGATTGATTTGCAGGAGGGTGACTGGAATGAGATGGCCCTGTACCCTTTCTGTTCATTAATTGTCTCCAAAGCATCCATAGGTGCCATGAAGTCTGTGCCTTGGCTCAGCCATGCATGGACAGCGTGGTGCCCATAAGGCCACAGGGCAATGAGCCATCAAGGAGCTGGGCAGAGGGGTGGAATGCACCCCTTGTGTTGGCAGGGGCTTTGGGACTGATGTGGGGAAGGCAGGGTGGAGATGTGAGGAGGTCCATGCTGGGCAGTCCTTGGTGCTGCTTAGGATCCCCTCACAGCTCCATGCTGCAGCACAGGAATTCCTTGCCTGGACCACTTCCACCTGCCCAAGGTGATGCTGGTTGAGGCTGGGAGGGCTGTGCCATGCACATCTGGCTGCATTGCCAGCATCAGGGCCGCATGCAGGCAGCAGAACATCTGGGCTGCAAACAGGGCGTTGCTGAAGCACTGGGCTATTGCTTCAGAAACCTCACTGAGCAGTATTAAGAGCAGCAAAGCCACCCAGGGCAGTGAATTTGGGGTCTTTTTTGTTGGCGTGTCAGGAGGCTGGGATGTGTAGGAGGGAAGCTGCCCATTTCCAGGGATTGTGCGAGCAGGAAGGGCAGCTATTGGAATTCGAAGCCACTTCCTCCACTGTAAATTTGTTCTTGCTGTGTTATCTCTGGCTGGGCAGGGCAGGGGAACATCTTGGCTATCTGCTTTTTTGCTACAGTGTGTTTAGGTCAGCTTCACTGGTTCCATGATAACATAGGAGAGGCATTCCTGGCCTCACTAGCAAAGAATTTGCAAGAGTAATACAGGAATCTGTCATCCCCTGGTGTACCCTGAGAGCTTTGGAAATAAATGAGTAAGGAAAGGGATGGTGGATTTAAACACACAAGAAGTAATGGAAGTAAGAGTAGCTGAGCCAGGCCCCAGTTACTGAGTAGGACGCTCTCATTTCATACCTTGGCGAAAGGCTTGGATCAGCCTCCAGTGGACACCCCTAAACTGGCAACCATACAGTTTTATTTGAGATCTTAAGAGATACAGAAATGGATCTTGCGTAGCTGCTTTCTTGTCGCATAACTGGATTCTTCTGTAGAGCTGGTAGTGGCAGAACTGTAACTACAAACAACCCAAATCTGACTGAAGTGTTGTTTTTTAATAATAATAATAATCAAAACAACAATCTGGCTTCTGCACCTGACTGTTGGTCTGTCAGAGTGTCAGAACTCCTCTTACGTATTTTGAAAAGGGCACAACGTCACCAAGGGAAACAGGCTGAAGATTAATGGAGTTGTGGTGGGAGGTGGAGGAGGAGCTGGGAGAGGGAAGCAGGGTTGGTTTTGGATGACATTTGTCAATATGATTGACTCATGCTGTGCTGCACTTACATACTGATTGGGGCACCAACAAGCACATGCTTCCCAGTAAAAACAAGTGAGTCCCTGAACCCAGCCTGGCCACGGGAAAGCTGCTGCTCAGTTCCACAGCAAGGACTTCTCCTTACATCACTTAGGGATTTGCAGAGGGGAAGGGTGGGGGGGCTGCCTACTACCTAAGCCATTTCCAATGACGTGGCTTTTTATTATTATTATTTGTTCAGGCTATAATTCTGTGTTTCCTGAAATAGCTACCAAGTATTCATCAGGCAGCCACTGCCTTTAGCTGCCTTTTGTGTGAATCTCAAGTGCTTCATTACTCCCCCGATGCATTTTCTTTCTCTTACAGTAAATCTGAGCAGCATCTGTATGGTGGGGGAGGTGATGTAGTTTTGGGTTGAAAGGGAGAAAAGGTCTGGCTGGCACAGGAAACCAGTGAGGAGTTCAGGGAACACAGCACTCGGGGTACAGCACCTTTTGGACAGGAGGAGAATTGATGAGGCCACTTCCGGGACCCACAGTTACATCCCCCCACATTCAAAGCCCAGCCAATTGCAGCTCTTTATTGCGTGGTAAAGGATTTTATTTTTAAACAACAGTTGGTTTAAGACTTGCTTCTTTTTTTTTTTTCTCCCTTTTAGTAGCAATCTGATAGTGCTTTGATCGCTGCTCCGAAAGGAAATGCCTGTAATTTCCTGTGCAGGTCTTACCAGGTGCTGGGCTCCATCAGATCTGGAAGCTGATGGGAGTTGAGAGCACCTGTTAGAATCCGCCTTCTTACAAAACCTCAGAGAGTTGAAATTTCACTTGGGTTTTGAAAAATGTAATGCCAGAACTACAAAGGGCATCAGACTCTGGCTTCCCACGTGACAGATCTGTTCCATGCTGACTTCCTACTGAAGACTGGAACACAGTCCAGGTTTTGTTCAGTTTGTGCTTTTTGAGGCATTGACTGGGAAGGAAATCTGAAAGACTGGAGAAAACTTGGCTAGGAGTTAATAATCTTTTTTTAATAATAATTGGCAGTGGTTTTTCATACACCAAAGAGTCCTTTGGCTCTTGAAGGCTTGGGACATGGTCATGCCTACTTGAGGGAGAAATTCCTGAAGTTCATTCAGTCCTGATCAGCATGACTCAAGGGAAGCAGCAGCCTCCTCAAAGGGCATGTCCTGTCTTTCAAGGATTCTCAGTAGTTCCCAGCCCAAGGGATTGCCTACAACACACCAGGCTGAGTTATTTTGGTACCTGGCTAGCGTCTCTGGGTGTGTCGTGGTGGTTGTGTGGCTGCAGCCAGCAGTCTGCAAGAGGAACAGAGAGGGAAGTGTTCAGATTTTGCAGAGTTTCAGCCCTGCAGGCACTGCGTGGAGCTGCTAATGCCTACAGAGTGGCTGGGTAAGAGGGCATAATCAAGTGAGCTGTGGGTAGAGGGAGAGTTCTTAATTGCAACCGTAGGAGTAGTTGGCAGCCTCAGTGGCTGATTGTCCTCCTCGGCCTCAGGTGAGATTGGCGTCCTCAGGTATGCAGAGCTCTGGCAGGCCATGGGTGAAGAGCCATGGACCAAAACAAGCTGATGACAGGAAAATTGCCTTGGCCGTGGGCTGATGGAATCATCAGCATCCATGCTTATACATTACTGTGTGCTAAAGCTCGGCCTATTGCTGACGTGGACATAGGCTCCCTAAAGTTGTCGGCTTTGGAGATCTGCAGCAGAGGAGGAGGGCTCTTGGTAGTTCCCACACAGGCCCTGCTGTAGCTTTTTCTGGAGGTTTCATAACAGAATTAAGCAATTTGTGTTGCATGTTGCCATGGAGACTGTAAATCACTGTCATGCTGGTCTTCTCAGTCAGGGAGCCAGTGTCTTTAGTTGTACTAACTTCCCCTACACATCCAGAGCTTGGTTCTGAGCTTGCTGACCTTCTGTAATGGCCTTGCCCTGGGAGCTCGGCCTACAGGACAGCAGAGCTGGAACCAGGAAAAGGGGTGCCAGCACATCGAATATCAACTATCTGCGGTCCATTTTATTTTTTCATCATTGTCATATGTGGCCACAACTCTGCTCAGAAGCTTAGATCAGACCCACCTGCATTCAGGGCAAGTTTTGTAATGAGGGTGGGGATTAGATACACTGCCTACATTTTGTGGGCCAGTCATACAAACTAAGCTGAATTTGGTGGTTTTATGTTACTTGGCTGCTCCAAGGGCATAGCTCAGCCCTTCCTCTCCATCTCCATGTCCAGACAGGTAAATGGGGTTTCATGCAGTTTATTCTAACTCCTAAAAAGAAAAATACTTTTTGCTGAGGAGGCTCAGCCTCAGTGACACCCTTGGATCAGTGTTTCTTTTTTCTTCCCATCCATGCACCCCAGAAGTAAGCACACTTCTGACTGTCTCAGCATTACTGGGTTGTGCAGTCAGGCCACCAGTCTTGCCAGTGCGTATGAAGATGGTTGTATAAATCAGCCTCCTTCCAGTGACTAAACCAGAGCCCTGACGGCATTTGTCTGCATAGGGTATGGATCCTTCTCTTGGCTCCTTCAAAATAAACAACTGTATAAATTGTAAGATGATTATCATCAGAGCTTATTAGTGTATTACCACATGCTGCTTTGTATTCAGACAATAGATAAAAACATTTGTGCTTCACTTTTCCCAGTCAGATCTACAGCAAACACGCTTATTCTTGCTCCCATCTGAGGAGAGCTGTGTCAGTACTCTTGCCAAAAACACATGAAAATCAGCTCAAGTGTTGTGCACTTGCCTGTAGCTCTGTGCACCTTTGGGAGTGTTTAGTCTTTTCCAGGAAATGATATATGTTGTTTTAAAGGTTTGAATCATGAGCTGGTTAAGTTATAATCTTGTCAAGGCACGAGTTGTCTTCTTGTTTTGGTTATCAGGGCAGCTGGAGGGGTAGAGGGACTGAAGTGCTTGACTTTTGTAGGGTTTTTGTTATGTATGTGCATGGCTGGAGCATGGGACCTGCCATCTCAGTAAAAAGAGGAGTGTTTCCATGAGTACTAGGAACAATCCTGCAGAAACATCTAAACTTGCTGCCCTTTGATACTCAGTAGCTGCTTTCATCTGTTGTGCTAGCATCACCTTAAATACGGGGAGTTTGTGCTCAACAAGCCAGCCTACAGTTCTTGACTTCTTTTTTAATTTTTTTTTTTTCAGTTCAGTTCTTGCTTTTTTCCCCAGACTATATAACACTCAGTCTGGTGGTTCAGACACACAGCATGACCAAACTCCTGGAAACAAGGGAAAGCGAATGCCCCGATTCAGCCGATAAGCATGCTGGGCAGAGACACAGTTTGTACAATGGGCTAAATATTATCCTAGTACTTCGGGGAGCATTTCATGCAAGATAAGCTTGAGGCTTCTTAGGAGCGGTTTAAAGGGCTGATACAAAATGTCAGTGAAAATGTAATGCTTGTTGCCAAGCAGCAGCTTGTGGTTTTGTGAGGAGGTCAAAAATCGTGCACAAACGGAGTGTGTTTCTCACATCCACAGACTGTCCCCCGCCATGTCAGTAACAATCGGTCTTTCATTCTGCCTGGCTGGAGCTGCTCCACCGTGTAAAGAAGGATGGGGTGAAATCTTGGCCGTGGGCAAAGCAAAAAATTGTCATTAAATGTGTTGGAAAGAGGGGTAGAGCTTTAGCCAGGGTCTGTGTCTCAAAGAGCCTGTGAGGATCATCTGACTCAAGAAGGATTACACAGAAATAAAACTTGGTCTTTCAAGCAAAAATGAGGCATTTAGTTGAAATTCATAGGTTTTTCTGCAGCCCAGCCTGCTGTGTATTGATGTGTGGTCTCATAAATATGTGAAAGTGGCTTACTCAAAAATAGGGCTAAGAAACCTTTCCTTGGGGTTGTTGTGAGGAAACGCAGTAAGATGATTTGAAACCTCAGCTGGTTTGGTCTTCTCCCCATCCAGCAGCTGTTGCTTGCAGTGGAAATTCTTGCTATTATCAAGAATTTCCTCTAAGCGTGGTTTAGAAACAAGCAGACTTGATCATGCTTCTTGCTCTGAAAATGTTGGCTTGTCTCAGCTTGGACTAGAGGCCTTTGCTGTTCTGAGACTCAGCAATCCCATCCTCTGTCTCCTCTTTATGGGCTTTTCTTCTGGTATGGGATCTCCAGTGTACTGAAAGAACGTAAGACCCCCAGGTTTGCCAGGTCAAAAGTGCTTTTGTGGTTCAGTATTTTGGACTAAACTGAAGTAATGATTTTGGAGAAAGGAACTAGAGAAACCAGAAACTAAGCTGTATTAGGGGATTATGTTCTTGTCTTTTGACAAGAACACCATCAACTTCTGTGGCCTAGCTGTGGCACAGAGCTCATCAGCTTTGCTTGATGGTTTCTGAAAGTGAAAAAGTTAGTCATCTTTTTAATGAAAAAGAAATCCCTATTATTATTGGGAAAGCCTCCAAAAGCTTGTGTGGGTTGGTGGGGATACAGGTTGGTGGGGAGCCAACAGTTTATGGAGGTTCCCTCAGAGCAGTCCTGGTCCCATCTCAGTGCTGAGCCCAGGCAGCACCTGCAAAAACAGAATGTCTGGGAGCAGGTGCCTGCAGAAAGTGTCACCACAGCTGCTGCTGCACTGAACAGTTTTTTCAAGAAAACCGATACCAAGAAAATCAACTGCCTTGTCTTGAGCCTTATCGTTATGATGGATTTTTTTTTATTATGTTCTCTTTAAGTGTGTGAAAGACCTCCCAGAAAATGCAATGGTCATTCAGATCTGGGAGATGGCCACCTATTTCCTCTGTGATCTCAGCATCGCTGCTGCTCATGGAGGGGTGGAGGGCACTTATATGTACAGACCCTCCTGCCTGACTTCTTAAATGAGCAGTCTCTGCTGCTGACTGTTGAAATGGACCAGTCAGCAACAGCTGCCTCTTCTCCTTTCTCCACATACCTGTGCCTTTGCCCAGTTTCAGCCAGTGAATTTTTTTCACCTTTCTTTTAAGAGGCAGCTCTGAGGTGAGGGGAGCAGTGTGACCATGCTGCGGGGAAGCTGCTCTCCTGGTTGTGTCACAGCCACAGGCACCAGCCTTCCTGCCATGGCAGGGTTGAGGTTTGGTTTTTGCCTTTTTAAAAAAAAAGGCAAAACAAAAACCACCTGTTGTTCCTGGCCTCCTGCCTTCTTGTTTTTATTTCTCAAACTTGAAAGTGAGAGAGCAGAAAGCAGCTAAGTGCATTTTTGTCTGCTGGCAGAGCCAGGATTGGACCTTTAACTCCAGTTTCAGGCATCACCGCCAGTTCTGCCTGCAGATCTGGCCCCAGGACGTAACACACCATATAATGTTGGCTGTACCTTGGGTTAAGCAGTGAGGAATAGCACAACTCTGACTTATCAATGGGATTTGGTCACTGGCAACAGGAAGCTGCTTGGAGCTTGACACGTGCACTGAGCCAGGGTGATTTTTGTCATTGCCATGTGGACCCAGCCCCTGTAGGAAAGGTATTCAGTGACATAGGTGTTGCATGTGCATTTGGTGGCAGTTAGCAATCCTTGTAGACAAGGCAGGAGTAAACAAGGCACAGTGGTGGAGTTGTCTGCACTTTTAAGTGCTGGGTCTGAGTGGGAGTAGAGCTGTTGGGAAGGGTTGGTGCTGCTGCTCCTGTGTCCAAAAGGATTTTGGGTGTCAGAGCTGTCACTTCTTAGGCAGCAGGTAAAAGCTGCCTTGTGCATATTGCCCTCTTTTCACTGCTGGTGAGTGACTGGAGGTGATCTCTTTCTGCAGCAGGTGCAGCACACTGGAAGCATGGCTACAAGTGCCGTTCCCAGCGAAAATCTCCCCACATACAAGCTGGTGGTTGTTGGAGATGGTGGTGTGGGGAAGAGTGCTCTCACCATTCAGTTTTTCCAGAAGATTTTTGTGCCGGACTATGACCCAACTATTGAAGACTCCTACCTGAAGCACACAGAAATAGACGGGCAGTGGGCAATTCTCGATGGTAAGCAAGCTGCTCTCGTGATCCCCTTTCCCTTCTAGCTGGGCCTCATTGCAAATAGGCCTCAGTGTCTCCCACAGCATGTTGTGTCCCTGTGTCCCTCCTGCTCTGCTGTGGGCTGGCAGGAACTGGAGCTGCACTGCATGGTCTGCAGCTGGTCTCCAGCAAAGCTTCTGCTTCCAGTTGCATTGGTTCCAGTTCTGCACAGAAATGTTTCTTGCAGGCCTGTGAAAAGCTACAGATCCTCATTGACATTTGGGGTAGGCTTCTGCAGCGAGTGAATTACAGCACTGCCAGGTGGCTATTGCTAATCATACTTCATTGTGGTTGACTTCATCCCCTGGGAAATAACAGTGAGTGGGTAACTGAGTGAGGGTTATAGCCAGAAAGAACATTTCATCAAAACTGTTGTTAACTGATGGTGAAGAATTGTTACAGCTCTTAGCTCCAGTCATTCAGGTGTGATGTTTTCATTTTTAATTACCTGTTTCATTTACATATGGGTAGGGTACCAGCCTGAAGATCTGTTGTAACCAAGAGTTTTCAGTTCTTCGAAGAAAAACTGCCTTTTTTTTTTTTTTTTAACAAAACAACAACAGAGAAACACACCAAAAAAACCCAAAACAGGAAACAAAAAAAAA
>VZRQ01010885.1:629572-667723 GCA_013397975.1 Machaerirhynchus nigripectus
CCCCCCCCCAAGCAAACCAAAGTGACTCCATTAGCAGGTAAGGAGAAAGCCCTGTATTACCTAAAGCTGCAGCATGTTCATTTCTGTTGCATGAGACAGTGAGACAGACTAACCACAGCTATAAAGGGAATATTGCTCTTAAATGTTGTAAGTTTCGTTTTGCATTATGTAATAATTAGGTAGTGCATAAAAGCAGGCAAGTATTTTGTGCTTCAATTACCCAAGTTCATGTATGTGGCCATTAACATAACTGAACTAAATTTAGCCTCCCTTGTGCCAAGTTCTACCTCTACCCTCTTTTCAAGAAGGCACTCAGGATCTTTGGTGTCTCTGCATAAGTGTCACTGGTGTGTGGGGACAGAAAGCTGGGGGATTGTCATGAGTGGTGGAATGTGGATGCTGGTGGGGTTTGCTGTGAAGACTGCTAGCTTGGTCTGGAAACTTGAGATGTTAGTTGCACTCTTAAGGATTTATCAGATACAATTTAGTGAGCACAAATGGCCACAAAGTCCTTTAAAGAACAGCTTTTATTCAGTACTAAAAACCAAAAGCAGCAAACAACAAAACAAGTTAATCTTGCCAACATTTGTTCATTTGAATATGATAATAGTTGGTATGAGGAAGTATTTGTGAAATTGGTGCTGAAATGTCTCTTCTTGTCATCTGCATCAGAGACACCTGCTCCCAGTTAACCACCACATAATGTATATATGCACCCCTATTTTTAAAATGCCAGTCCTGTATAAAAGAAATACCCAATCCTGCTATAAATTAAATTCATTATCTTTAGTCCAGAATCCAGCCCTCTAAAATCAGCAACCTTTATCTTCACTGGTATGCCCCATGTTCTGATATAACAGTAACAGCTGCTGTACATGTTGGTGTTGGCTGAAACAGCCTGGCTTTTGCAAATTATTGAAAAGCAGAAAAGGCATCTTTCACTGAATATTTGGAATTTTTGTTTAGACAAAAAACAACAACAACAACAGAAAAACCAACCAAACCTGATCTGAGTGGGAGTGGTGAAAGAAATTGTTTTCCAACAAGCAGAAGCTTAACCCTTTTTTTAATGAAAAAGCCCTTCTTTTGCTCAGATGGAGCTTAGTGCCTGTACTTGGGCTGAACTTAATTCAGCTGTGGCCTTAAATGGCACGTTGGGAATCCCTGACTTCCAGGGTTTGTGTGCCCACAGACACTTCACAGCCAGAGAAGTGAAACTGCTGCTGCTTCTCTTTCCTACCACTTGAGATTTTGAACAATTCTGAACAATCAGAACTTTGGAAGAAGGGCAGAGTTCTTGCTTGAAAAAGGATGTGATCCTTTTCCATCTGCCCAGCAGAAACAGGGCACCAAGACTGACTAACACACGTGTTGTTTGCCTCAGCTCTCTGTCATAGGCTTTGGATCTAGGCCATTCTCAGAGGTCACCATATACTGGGACAGCTGCTCTTGTTGTGGTTACATGAATCACTTATGGTATAAAATTAGGGACAAACATGATAGGAAGGGTAAAGATGCATCATGATAAATCCTAGAATTTCCAGTTGTTCTTTATGACCAAAGCCTTTGCAAGCTGACGTTTAATGCAGTGCTTGGTGGGAAGAAGCAGCTGCCCACCCCCAAAATAGGAACTGGTTTTGGAACATGAACATCCAAGTGAGGATATAGTGTGAGGTGCTCTATAAGTTTTGAAGTTTTTAGGAATAGTTACTACTTTTAAAAAGCCAAATACATAGACATCCAACAACTTTAAAAAGAGGGAAACAGCCCATCCTTTTCCAGGCTGTTGCCTGAGCAGTTCTGTACAAAGCATTTCAAGCATTTTGTAACTGCACCAGCATTATGTTGTAAAAAAACCCTTCTGCTAGCCAGCTTGCATAAAGCATTTGGCTTCCCTCCATGAAGACCTCCACCCACATTTATTCAACAGCACTAACTGGCAGCATGATGAAATGTTTGACTTGCATTTTTTTCCTTTGCTGAAATCTCTCCGTGAAAGTAGACTGAAATGGAATAGGGTTTTATTTCACATTTTACATTTTGGAGCAAAACCTGCATTCAAAATCTTCTTTTCTCTGTTTGTTCTTTGGCTTGGGCACATTTCTGTCTATTTTTCTCACCAAAGAGTTGTCTGTGATAGTTCTCTGCCTCCCAAATGATTGTGGGACCTGTGTTTGTTGTGTTCAAGTCCAACACTACACAAAACCACTTTATTGTTGACCTTATGCCAGCTTTAGAAGACCATGCATGCAGTGTTTGGAGGACAAGTGTTGTAGAGTGGAAGAGAGCACTTAACCTGAACCAAAGATGCACAGGCAACTTGTGGCTAGCCCATTTTTTGATTGCTGCCTGTCTAATGAGGCTTTAGGATCAGCCTCCAATTTTCTCTGCATATGTTATCTTGGTTTATTCCCTGCTGGTCATGCTGAAATCAGCAGAGTGATGTGCTCGGTGAAATGCGCTCACACGCAGGTGCTGTACAGACACATGAGGTCAGAATTAAGTGGGGGCCAGGGTTAATCTGCCTTGATTAGCTCTTGCTCCAGTTGCGTTGCTATGATTAATTTTGCACGCTCCTTTCTGTGTGCAGGCTAACCTAGCAAGTAGCAGAGGATTTCTTTTAGTGTGGCTGCAAAATGCCAGTCTGGAATTATTAATGTCGGCATAAAACCAAAAGTGGAATATTTTAATACGGCAAAAAATTCCCAGTGGTTCAGAATTCCTTATGGCTCATACACCACACAGAGATAAAAATGTAGCAAGCAAAGGGAGATGAGGAGACCACAAACACATGGCTTGGTCTTGTTGGGGAATTGAGCTGAACTCTTTAGCTGTCAGTAGGGCTGTGCCAATTGGTACCAGCCAAACAAGGAATTGTGTTGGATGAAAGGAAGCTGTGGTCTCCCTTCTCTTCCCTTTCCTTTCCCTGGCATGATTTTGATGAAACTCCCACAGCCTAGAAGTTCTCTCTCTGCTCCTGAGCTTCAGTTTCTTTTCTAGTTCTCTTCCCAAGACCTCCCCCCAATCCCTGGGTGCCCTTGTGCTGGGCTGGACCTGCACAGCCTGGTGTGCACCCCTGAGCAGTCACACCAAGCTCCTTTCCTTCCCCCACACTCTCTCTGCCCTTCCCACCTGTCTATCCCATGCATCCCTTTTTGCTGAGGGTTCTTGCTCCTGGTCATCCCTGGGCACACTCTCTGCTTTTCTTCTCGGGAAACTTGGGATCAACTCAGCCATGAGGCCAGAGGGAGATCAAAGGTCACTTCAGACGTGCAGTCAGAAGGGTTGGTTTGTGGCTCGCTTTCTTCTCTTTTCTGTTAATTTAGACTTTCAGTAGCATCATTGAGAGCATTAAAATTCAAGTTAAATTTGTACTTTCATTCTTTTATTTGTGTGTACAGTATTTCCCTTCCCTTAATTGCTGGGATTTTGCAACCATGAAGAGGGGGTTTTGTCTTGGGTTGTGGGGATTTTTTTCCTGCCAGGAAAATTTTGATGTTGCAACATGGAAAACACAAGGCTTTGAATACTTGCCCTTTGTTAGAGAAAGAGCTCCTTTAAGGGCTTGAATCTTTATTCTGTTTATTGATGTGGAAGCCTTTCTCCTGAAGATCTCTCTCTTCTTTTTGCTTAAAGAAAGGGCAAGAATTCAAGTACTTGGGTTTTTCATGTTATAACATCTGTGTATTTAGCTAGGGCACAGAAGAAGGGCTCATAAAAGCCCCAGTGTCTTCCTATCATGTGTTTTTTGCTGAGGAAAGCTGTCAGGCCAGGGGCAGTGGGGCTATGTCTGAGAAGGAGCAGAAGCATCAGAGTGACTGAGTGAAGCATCTGCCTTGCCTTATGCATGGCGAGGGCACCTCATATCTCTTCAAGGTGACCTGGGGTGTGGGGATACAGAGCAGGAGCTGTGACCCCAGTACTCCATCTGTGCAGTGCCCAAATACCAATTCCTCAGCTGAAGCCAGTGGCTGATGGGAGTGCCCTCTCCCACGGTGCTGCTGATGGAAGGAAGACAGAGACTGTGGAGGTGGCTTTCCTCAACCTGAGGCTCATTAGTTTGACTGGCAATTCAAGTTAAATTTTCCCATGAGCTTAGGTACCAAGCTGCAGGGCAGTGAAACCCAAAGGCTGAAGGACAGAAAATGGGTTAACCTGGCTGTCAGTTCATCTTTATCCCCTCTAGATGTCATGGCAGTGGAGAACCTCTCTTGAGGTGACCTATACACCCAGCTGCCTGGCAATGTAAAGGTAAAGACGTAGGAGGAAATTTTGCCTAGGTATGAAAAGAGAAGAACTCACCTGCACAACCAGATTTGAGCTCCTCGAAGGCTGGGAGTGCTGTGTTTGAACTGAATCCAGCCAAGGCTCCAGAAAAAGCAATGCCATGGTTGACTTGGAGTTCACAGTGTGTCTCTGCCCTTGGTTTAGATTCACGTGCCTTTGTCTCTGGACGGGCGCTCGCAGCACTGTCGGTTGCAGAGACATTGCCACATGATACACCTTGAAGCACCAAGTGCTTCTATTTTGGACCACAAATTCCTGTGTATTCCTGGGCTCCTGTGCCTGCTCAGAAGTGCTCTCTAGGCAGCTGCACTCTTGCATAACCCATCAGGATTCACAGGAAAATGGTGTGGAGAGCTCTAAAGGGGCAGGATTCAATTACCAAGGAGTTCATCACAACAGCTGGGGGTCACATCCACTGGAAAGTGGAAAAGGCCATCTCTTCACTCAGCAGCCTCTTACCTGCAAAGCAGGAGACCTCCCTGCTGGGCTCTCGCAGCCTAATTGCTCTTAGTTTAGTCTCCAGCTGGTCTCATGATAGCTGTAAATGGCTTTGCCCTCTTTGGATGTCTGTTTCTACATCAGACATCATCCTCGGCTTCTTTCTCCTTCATTTTACCCAAATGCTTTCATTAATCCTCCTCCTTGCCTCTTTGGTCAAATTTGTGAGAACTTCACCAGGTTTTCTGTCGGAAGTCCCTGACAATGCACTGTGCAGCCTATGAGTCTGATCTCAGTTCTGGGAAGAATGAGGTAGGAGAACCCTGCTGTGCTTTGGTCCAGCCTTGTTTCTACATTGGCATTTATGTGCTGCCAGTGGGGCAACTGCTGGTTTAAAGTGTACCAGCTCACAGTTCTCTACTCATGGTTATTTCTGTCTTCTGGCATCCTGTCTGCAGAAACAGGAATTTTAAAAGAAGGTGGATTCTGGCTAACAGGCTAAATCTTCTCATCCCTTTGGGAAGCCAGTCACCTTCCGAGTTACCCTTCCCAAGGTTTCTACTTTCCCATTGCTATAGGTAGGAGTCTTCTTGAAGCTTTTATGCCACAAGGTAACACCATGAGCAAAGCCACTTACATCTGGCCCTTTTTTGGTGCTGATGCTTTCCAGGATGTGGTCCTGTCCTGCCTACGAAGGGTCCAGATCACGCTCCCCTCTGTTGCTTACAATTCACAAAGCACACAAGTGGTAGCCTGGGGGTTTTGCCTTGGTGAAGACCACATTTAAAGTTAAGACAAGGACTTTGTCTGGCCATATACACGATGCTTAACTTTGTATGAATAACCCATCTGAGATTAAACCTTAACCTTCACTGTTGTGTCTTTTACTTGCACTTTCAAAGTGCCATTTTAAATGCTGCCTGGGCTTGCTCACCTTTTTATCAATGCTGCAAGTGAATTCCCTTCCAGTAGCAGCTGCTGACACGGCAGTTCTGCCTGTGTCTAGTGTGATGCCATGGCCAAGATCCAGGCAAGGTAGGAGAGCCCCGTGCAGTGGGGTATCCCCACAGCCCCCACCAGGGCTTGTCCCCTCTCCCAGGGGATGCAGAGCTCTCAAGGGGCAGCATCTGGGGATGGGTTGATGGGTGCAAAGGCAGAGCTTGATGCTTACTGTGTGTTTCATGGGAGGTTTGCAAGAGTCCCAGAGCAAGGGGAAGTCCCTAAGCAAATTACCATGCAGGATACAGCACATCCATCTCCACCTTCCTGCCCACAGCTTGTGCTGGGGCACCTGCCCTGTCTCAGGGGGAGGGAGGGCAGGAGGGCTCGGCTCCTGGCGGGGAGCTCTCCCACTCCCCCACAAGTCGGGTCTGTGTGTTGGTTGTCAGCTCTCAGCCCTGCCCTGACACCGTGTCTGGCTGCTGCAGGAGTCAGATGAGGGCAGCCCAGCCTCTCCGTACAGGTTGGGCAGGTAGGAAAGATGAGTTTCCTCTTCTGTCCCAGCTAGAGAGTCCTGGCCTTATTCCACGGTAGCAGTTCTGCCCAGGGCATAGAAATTTACCAGCACGTGCAGTCTCTTTGGGTTGTTTTTCTATTTCCTTTTTATTTTCTTTTTTTTTAATTACAGTCCTTAAGAATAGCCTAAGTGCCTTTGAGCTGAGACCCTTGTTTCCTGGATTTAGAGGGGAGGAGCAGGATAAAAGGCTGTGGAGAGACTCAGGTGACTTTCCAGCAAGCTTGGCAAATAAGCCTAAATCTCAGGGTCTTTGCAAGATCCTAGAAGCTCTTTTTACCTTAAGAGCTCATGGAAGCAGACATTCAACACCAATCAAGGCAGAAGAACAAGTGAGGCTGAAGGCCTTAAAGGGCCTGCCATCACCAAGGAAGGTCTCCAGGTCTTCCAGTGTAGCTGTCTCTCCTCCAGACATGCAGTGGAAATGTGGCTGGCTCATAGGGTGTGCTGTGACATGCAGCGTGTCCACCTGTGCTGATGCAGCAAAGTGGTTTTTATCATGGCCCCATCTGCAAACTGGGGCAGCCTGAGCACTTACCCCTGCAGGGAACACCTTGCTGGGACTGTGGGCCGGTTCAGACCAGACAAACCTGTATCAAGCCCTGCTGCTCTGTCAGCAGTATGCTCCTGCCACAGTCTCCATCCACGGGTGCCCTGGGCTTTCCCCATCACTTGTGCACAGCAGATGCTTACACTGTGGCTGTACAGCAGAGGCAAAACAGTTTTCCCACCCAGCCCAGTCGACTGGGATGTGAAAATGTTCCCAGTCATCATGAAGGTCCCACATTTGCCTTTGGGGTGCAACAATGCATTAGGACTGGTACTTCTGAGCAGCTGATGCACTTCAAGTGTACCCCATGTTTGTACTGGCACAGCCTAAACTGATGAACTCCTCTTGTATCCTCCTGCCAGTCAAAATCCTGGCTGTGTACAAAGCTGGGCCTCAGGAACTAGCACTGATGTGTGTGAGCAGTATGTGGTGTTTACCCAGAAGGCTGGGGTAGCTTGTTCCACAGGTAATGGGACCTCCTGCAAGGCAAAGCCATGGAGAACCAGTGAGTTATGGTTCCACTAGTGGAGTT
Organism: Machaerirhynchus nigripectus; assembly: GCA_013397975.1. Taxonomy (NCBI): domain Eukaryota; kingdom Metazoa; phylum Chordata; class Aves; order Passeriformes; family Dicruridae; genus Machaerirhynchus; species Machaerirhynchus nigripectus. Next base: position 636,893 of record VZRQ01010885.1, read on the forward strand.
AATCTAGTGGGGAACAGCATCTGGGTGGCTGTCACAACTGAGGTGTTTTAGGGGATTTGAGCATGGATTTATTCACAGAAACATGATCACTGTATTGGATATGCAAGGCACTTAAAGCTTTTCCATCTGTTTGAGTTACCTCCCTAGTATCAGCACACCATTTGGGACTAAATATTTAAGGGGAGTTCCCCAAGTCTGTACAGTCTCACTCTGAAAGCACAAAATTGTCTAGAAATAATATCCAGGTGTTGAGAAAAGGAAAATGCTTGTAGCTTTTACTTTGGGTTGTCTCCCAGCTCTGCATTTTGTAGGTTATCCTATTTAAACTGGCTTTTATCTAACCTTCCAGTCTTGGGTTTTCTTTGCCGGGAGAGGGAAAAGTTGGAGGGCTGTGAAATACTTTGAGCCGTATCTTGCCAGAGGAGCAACTGCCCGAATTCAGTGGTCAGTATTTGGTACTGGAAAAGGAAAATGAAATCCACATGGTCATCTTCCCCTCCATCTGGTCCCAACTTAGGCACACAACGATGCGTGGGGCCTGGGACAGGAATCCCCTTGTCCATCCAACTTGATTTCATCAGATCTTAAAATCTTTGAGCAAGCCCAACAGAGGCAGAAAGGCCACAGGACACATAGTGGTGCCAGCAGCTACAGGTCTCTCGCAGTAACTGAAAACCTTGGTATCTTCTCTCCTAGTTCTGGATACTGCAGGCCAAGAGGAGTTCAGTGCAATGCGGGAGCAGTACATGAGGACTGGAGATGGCTTCCTCATCGTCTACTCGGTGACAGACAAGGCCAGCTTCGAGCACGTGGACCGGTTCCACCAGCTGATCCTCAGAGTCAAGGACAGGTGGGTGCCACGGGGCCAGGCACTGCCTGACCCGCCAGGCTCCTGCCATGCTGCAGACCATCCTGGAGGCATCTCACCCTAACTAACGCCTCCTGGGTGTCCTGAGACAAATCGTTTTGTGAGGGTTTGTGGACCTCAGTGGGGTGAATAAGAAGTGGTTTACCTCTTCTGATAAGCAGGAAGCGCTTTCAGTGTGGAAAAGGGTCACGTGTAGTTTTACAATGGAGTGAAAATGGGTCTGGAAGGGAGAAACTTGTGCGAGAATGGTCTGGCAGAGCAGTGTGAGAAAGGAAGATCAGACACCTTTGAAGGTAACCAGCTTGGCTCTGAAGAGGGGGGAGGATGTTCTGTGCACAGTGCAGGCACTTTGGGATCACCAGCAGGGAGTCAGCAGCCATTTGGGCCTAATTATTTTGTGTGTCCTGGCACCATCTTCCTTTCCCTGGCTTGTGCCAAACACACCTTTGAAGCCCCTGCGTAATTTGGGGGTGTGATCAAGTGTCTTGAAGGGGAAAAACCTCGTGCTGGAAGGAACTGTATTTCTTACCAGGGATGTAATGTAGTTAATGCATTGTGCTCTGCAGCAAACAGTTGCACAGAATAAAACATCTCTGTGTGCCTGGGGAGACAGCAAGAGAGGTCGCCTCTCCTCTCCTTACATGTGCAGGGGAGAAGGTAGCACTGGGAGTTTAATCATGGTAAATAAATGTGTCCTGGCAGAGTGAGGGGAAGCTGCTGGTTTATCTCCAAGATAACTCCCTCTTCCCATCCTGGTTCAAGAGGCAATGGATCCATCCTCACTGGGTGGGGTGTGAATTAAGCCCTTATGTGTCTGCAGCTTTGAAACACCTAATTTTTCTGTTTATAATGGCTTTTAATTATGGAAGTCATCAAGAAAAGTCACCAGAGGGTTTGGGCCTCGTTGCTGGCTTCCTTTCACAGCTCTGAATAACTTCCCCACAGGAAGGGTGGACTCGTATCATGTGAGGTTCACAGCTGACAGCTCTTCCAGTAAAGCATCCAAAGTATAGCCCACAAGAGTGAAAAGCAAAGGAAGAACCACCCTCTGATTTCATTTAAATGAAGAAAAATGTCAGTCACTCAGTCAGCCTCTCAGATCACAGCAGTCTAAGCACTGCTGGCTTAGCTTGGGGCAAAGAAAATCTGTTTCTGAAAGCTGAGGGAGACGAGACAGAATTTTCTGTAACCTGCCCCAATCCGATGCTGATTTTATCTAATTTAACTTGGTGAAAATAAGATGTGGTGTTCACTGTTTTGCTCTGGACTGAAACTTTTGCGCTCCATACACCGTGCAAATGCTGCAGCAGCGTGTGAGAGGCAGGAAGTGAAACAGGCTGGTGAGGTTGTTTGTGTTTCCCCGCTCAGCGCCACTCCGAGCGTGAAGAGCGTATTAATGCTTCATCCAAAACCTGACTTGGTCAGAAAATTGCAGCAGTGGGAGGAGCGTGAGTAAAAAAACCCTCCTGCCAAACCCACAGGTAGTTGGGAGCAGAGCATCACCCTGGTTTTCAGGCTAGCAGGCTGTTTTGGCAACTTAAAATCCAAAAGAATTGCAGGCTGCTGTGTTAGCAGGGCTGTTCAAAGCCTTCCTCCCATTTCTTTCCACAACTTTCATTATAGTATAATTTCCAACTGTAGCAGCTTTGTCCAACTAGCAGTTGTATGGCTTACAATAGGGAACAAAGTCCCCACAGAGTTTTATGCCTGATGTAAACGAGGCAAATGAGATACCATCCAAAAGTAATCCCTTTCTAATCAATGTGCCACAAGCCAAAAAGCAGTCAAATAATCCAGACAAGCAAATATTTTGCTCCAGAAGGTTCAGAGTCAAGATATATCAATGCTCAGGTATTAACATTAAATCACAGTCACATTATCAAAATGAATAACTCTAAGACTCATTTAAAATGCAGAGTGCAGTACAGTATTTTTCCAGCCAGAGCAATGGGGCAACATGCCAGAGGGAAGATGGAGCTCTTATCATCTCGATGAAAAATGACCCAGAAACGCTGTTTGAAAATCCAGAGTTACCCAGGGAAGTGTTTTATACAGAAATGAGTATGGCCAGCTGCTCCTTAACCCAGTAAAATCAGCTCTGTTACAGCAGAGAGCACTGGGATCATTTAGGAGGGTTTAAAGTTAAATATCAGACAACAATACTGCAGTAACTGTCAGTGATCAGAAGGGACCTCCTCCCTCCCAGCAGTGGCTAAGAGGCCCTGCAGCAGCTGATTGCTCGGTTTCATGAAGCCAGAGGAGAAAGTGGCACTGCCAAAACCTCCCATGGCTCCCAACCTTGGTTCTGTTTATCACTGGAGCTATGGAGCTTTCTGCAGGGGGAGAGGGGGAGAGCTTTTATGCTGTGGATAGATGGATCTTTTCTCAGGTGGTGGCTGAAGACAGTCACTTATGTGCCTGGTAGTTAAGGAAATACTGAGTATTATTACAGAGGGAGATGATTTTGGGGTTTTTTTCTGGGATTAGAAACAGAAGATGGTAGGTAATAGCTTTGGAAGCTTAGCAAATGTCTTTGGTTCCCTCCAGCCTCCTTCCAGCTACCACTGCCAGGTTTCAGTTTGTCTTGGGGTGTGAGCTGATGGGCATCTTTTTTGCCCCCAGTCATTTTCTCCACCATTTGATGCCCCTCTAAGCACCAGCTCCCAGAGTCCATCTTTCCTTCCCCACAGCTGCTCTCAGTGGATGAGCAGGAATTAACTGACTCCAGTTCTTCCATCATCCCTCAATATCTTGCCAAGATATGCAGTTACTGAGATGCCTTAACTGCTACAAAAGAGTCACAGTCTCCTGTCCAAGATCTGTCTTTGTCTCAGCTGATTTTCTGGCTAATTCTTGAGATCTTTCTTCACCTAACTGGATCTTCAGGCTTAGCTATTATCAGGCATTGCAAAAATGGTGACAAGAAGTTCCTGAAGTCCCTACAAATAACAATGAACGTGTGCATGCATGTGACTTGTCAAGCAAATTTTTACAATGTGACCATATGTGTAGCACATCCTGGGGGTTTTCTTTATATTTCTTTACACACATGTGGTTCGTCTGTAGCTGAAAATGTTGGATGATGTCAGCATCAAAAAGTGAAATTTATGCTCATAATTTTTTGTTGTAGTCTGCTAATAATTGGGTGGTGGTCTTGATTTTTTTCCAGGGAGTCTTTTCCAATGATTTTGGTGGCAAACAAAGTTGATCTAATGCACTTACGGAAAATTACAAGAGAACAGGGGAGAGAAATGGCAACAAAACATAATGTAAGTTTGCGGGATTATTTAATGGGTTATTGAAAGTCCTGTTCCAGGCGTTCAGAATTGAAATCTGTGCTCATTAGGAGCTGAATTAAAGCTTACAATTAAACATTTGCAAATACATTTTTGACTACTACAAAGTAGCAGCTCTGCAGTTTCCTTTCAGTAGGGCCAATTCGTCACGGAAACCAGAACCTCTGCTGTGCACCAGGCTGTAGCAGAGCTGTGGCCATCACTAACACTTAGGTACAAGGCGTCTGAAAGTGGTGAGACCTGTTCAGGATGAGGGAAGAAAGTGCATTCTCCTGGAGTGAAAAGGCAGAGTCAGGCATTACGAGGTATATCCAGGTGCCTGAGCTTGTTAAAGATAATGACGTTAACAGGGTTGTTAAGCCTATATAAATCTGGCCCACCATCTTAGCTCTGCATTATTCATGCTGTTAGTTTAGCCTGAGAAATTGGTCTTAGATGGGTGTAGATCACATGCTGCTCCACTAATCACCTCTAAATGCCAGCAGCCCTGAATACCCAGAGGGAGACAACTCCCTTAGGAGGTGGAACTGAATGGAAAGGTTAAAGGCAAACAAGCCTGAGACCTCTTGGCAGCTTGCTGTGCCTAAAGGACAAGCTGTGTGGTGGCTTCTGAGCAAACCCCGATGGGAGTTTGGCAGGGCAGGTTCACTCCCCCCCTCCCCAAGGAAGCTGGTTTCTGTCAGAGCCAGGACACCTAAACTGCAGCACAGCATGTTGTATCCATCTGTATGCACACGCTTTGGAAAGGGCCATGCATGAAAATCCCTTATCAGAGGCAGTTTTATAAATCTGCCAGTGTACTGGACAAGCACCCTAGGAGGCCCCATCTGGCTATCAGACTTTGAAGGGGAAGATCATTTTACACTGAAGGGGAATTGTAGTCATGAAATATTCATGCAGTAGTCCCAATAAAATGTGGCAAGCAAGAATTTTTGGCAAGTGCTGGTCTTTCAACAACCTTCAGCTATTTTCACGTCTGTGAGCACAGCTCAGGGGGAGAGAGCATCTGACGACATGAAGTCTGGGATTATTCTCCCCCAAACCCAGAGCTCCGATAGCAGCTGTTTAGCCTGGTGCTTGTTCCAGACCTTTTGTAAGCACTCGCTGACCTTGCTGCAAGCGTGAGGGTGTTGATAGCAGTGTCATGGCAACATTTTGTTTACCTGTATTTCCCCAGCCTTTAGGCTTTTCATTTTGAGACTGGTTTGCTCCCAACACGTAGGCTGTTACTGATCTCTTTGACGATACACTTCTCTCCTCCAGATTCCCTATATAGAAACCAGTGCCAAGGACCCTCCTCTGAACGTGGACAAGGCCTTCCATGATCTCGTAAGGGTAATAAGGTGAGCTGCACACTCCTCCCTTCCTTACTGCCCACGGATGGGACGTGCAGGAGTCCTGGCCCAGACAGTCAGGAGCCAACTTCTGGGGAGCCAGGTTTTCATGGGGGTGGGAGATTTCCGGTGTTTATTAACTTTCTAGGCCTGTATCTGCTTAGGTGTGTTACCAGCAGTTAGTTACCCATGCAGGACATCAGTACCAGGCACAGTAAGAAGTACTTGTGGCCATAATGAAAATCTTTTATTCAATGAACAGTGCAAAGCCTACTGTAATGATCAGCTCTAAAACGCTGGCATTGAAAGCTCTGGACCAGTGATTTGGGTTTTCATAGTTTTGTCTTCTCAGGGTCTTGTGTTGCCAGAGGTTAAAAAGGACTGGCAAAAAATTCTTCAAAATTCTAATGTTGTAGGTGACTTCTAACATTTTCTGCTCACTAAATGGAAAAATTAAGCCATTTTGTATGAGAAACTGCATGACCTAATGGCTACGCCACAGGTTTCCCCCTCAGACTGCAGAGGTTTGTTCCCAGCTTTGGCACGAGCTGCCTTTGCTCACTCTGGCAAAGGCGCGCTCTGCGGGCGAAGCCCTGCTCCGGCTGCCAGCAGGGAGGGACTGCCTTCCCAAAGCCCGGCTCCCCTGCAGGAAAAGAGCTGCACGCACATCCCAGCGTCTCGGCTGATAACCTCAGTTCTCTCTGAGAAGATCTGGTTTTTTGGCACTACTTGTCTGCCAGATTTTTTGGGCCCTCATTTTTCATGTTTTGGGAGGGTGCTGAGCTGAAATCATGCTCCTCCCTGCCGTGCAGTCAAAGTGCCTCGCTCGGCAATTAAACCACAAGGCATTTATTCACAGCATATCTGTACTTGTGAATATCCTAGCACAGCCTCAAGCCAGCCTCCATCAAAAGCAGATGGTACTGCCCACTCTTCCCACATGTCTCAAAAGCAGGGGGCAGAAAGTCTTTGGAGAACTGAGTTGGAAGTGTCCCAAGCTCTTTCCCAACTGTTCTGGAGCTCCGCATTAGCTGGCTAGATACTACTTTTGTGTTGCAGCAAGCTCTTACCACTATCTATTCTGCTCTGCAGGAAAGAAAAACAGCCAAAATAAGATGGAAAGACTTGGTTTGCTTTTTCTACATAACACAACTCCAGGCAGGCTGAAAGGAGTATTGTAATGAGGCATTACTAATTTCAAACCCTGAAAATGCACTCCATAACCTCAAAAATAAGTGGTACACCTCAGTTTCCTGAGTAGCTGCTGTGAAAGTCCTTGCTAGCAAGGTGAAACCCTCTGTGATGTCAAGGGCACCAGAAATGTTCACAAGAGCTGGAACTCGGGTTAGAGAGCAGGGAGATGCTGTGTGATCTGGCTGGTCATTGGCCACAAAGCAGCTTTGCTTGGTTTTTGGATGTTGCAAACTGTCCACAGTCAAGGGTAGCATCACCCATCAAGTATTGTTTTTCTGGTTTTCAAGTGAGCTTTTTCAAATAAAATGTAAAGTTCAGCTCCCTCATAACTCTGTCATTGAGGGAGTGCTTTTCAAATGAAGGGCTTCCTCAGAGCCCTTGTGAGCTCTCAGGGTGAGGATGCTTGTTCAGTGTTGCACTGTTTGTGCTCCTTGCACTTGGCTGGTTCCCAGTTTATTTAGCTTCATGCAAGAAACTGTTGTCTGGAAGTCATCCAGAAAGGAGTGGGGTCATTGAGTCCACCTGATAGATGTTTTAAATTTCCTGATGCCCCTTTTATACTGCAGCAGTGTGTACACGGGGACTGTCACAGCAGAAGCCTTGAGCAAGCTCAGGGCATGGTTTCTGGATCTCTAAAACAGATCCAGAACAGCATGAACAGCTTGTGGTCACTTAGTATTTATCCAGATTTAAAGTATTTTCTGAATTTCATCTTTCTAGTTTTGAGCTTTAAAGTTTTATGTTTCTCATGCCTCCAGCCTTCATATTCACTGAAAAAAAAAGTCTTACTACTCAAAGCTAAGTTTTCCAGGTGGTTGCAAGAATTTGGAAGCTGAGGCTGTAAGAGAAACACCAGCTAAAGCCATAGTGATTTATGTCCCAGGGATGTCTCATCCTGGTCTGGATTACTTGGTATGAACACTTGGTTTAATGCCTGGCATATTACATCACAAAGAAGCTGGTTTTGAACGGTTCAGACTCTCAGGTTTGAATCTACAGAAACTGCCAGTGTTTGTATGTTTTATCTTGCACTAAAATCTACACCTACAGGCTGCCTATTGGGTGTTTGAGCTACAAAGCCTTCTGCTGGATTTGCCCTGCTGGGCTGGCAGAGTAGCTGCTGCAGTTGGGTACAGCTGCAAACAGGCATTTGGGCAATGCCTCATCTTACTGGACAGGGAGAAGCCCTCAACAGAACACTGTAGAGGCTGCTCACAGCTCTGTGGCACAGTGCAGGAGGGCTCTCAGCTGTGTGTTCCTGGTGTCTGTGACTTCAGACAGCCAGGGATATCTTTCTGCGTCAGCTCATTCTCCATGCTTAGGTGCTCTTCACAACTTCAGGGGAAGCCAGAGCCCCATTGGCAGCAAGCTCAGTTTTTGCTTTATTTTTTTTTAGCCCCCCCTCCATCACCAAGTCTGCAGCAGTGCAGCTGGCTAAGGGCAGTGCCAGCTGAAAGGCAGAAGGGTGTATTTCTCTGTGCTCTCTGTATCTGTCTCATCCTCTTCCTTACTGAGTGTCAGCAGCACTGTAACACATGATGTTGCATCGCTTAGAGCATCCCTGTTTCCCAGAGCAGCCCCCGTGGCAGGGGAGGAGGCAGCAGTTCACCCCGGGCGACTGAAGGCATTGTGCCCTGGCAGGACATACATCCCTGCCATTATCCTTAATGGCTTCTTTCCTCCTTCCTGAAGAATGCAGGCAGTTCTCAGCCATGTGGCATGAAAAGCCATGCAGTGCTGGAAGGGTATATGGATATATGTATGTAAAGATGCACATGCACACCAAGATGCTGCTCTGCAGGGTGCCCAGGGTTCTGGATCCAGCCCAGCCTTATGTCTCACCTGCATGCTTTCTTCTCTGTCTCCCAAAACAGGCAACAGATCCCAGAGAAAAGCCAGAAGAAGAAGAAAAAGACCAAATGGCGAGGGGACAGAGCCACGGGCTCCCATAAACTCCAGTGTGTGATTTTGTGACGGGACACCCTGGGAGTGCCTTGGACGCCTCCCTCCTCCCCTCTTGACCCACCGCCAGCCCAGGCGAGGAGCGCAGCTCGATGCTGATGCCCACACGGCCCCGTGGGCCCCTCGGGCTCCCTGTGGCAGCTCAGACTCGGAGGAGGCGGCTTGAAGGGTCCAGATCCCCCCAGAGAGGGGCTGCACATCAGGGCCAGCAAGGGAGCTGTGCGAATGGGAGGCAGAAGGGATCAGCAGGACCTCAACTCTCAAACACCCCCAGCACCTTCCAGGGGCCTCCATAATGTTTATTAAAAAAAGAAAAAAACGAAGAAGTTTTAAAAAAAGTGTTGGTTTTATCTGCAAACATTTCTCTTTGTGACCCGTTTCTGAACAGCCTTGAATAGCCCCCCTGTTCGGTACAGTCGTCTGTGTATGTGTGGGGGAAGGGAAAGGGCTTTTCTTTCTCTGAATTTTTTTTTGTCCTCTTCTTCCTTTTTGTTGTTTGCTCAGCGAGTGTTGGGTTGCAAAGAAACAACGGCCAGGCTTAGATTTCTTGCACTGAACTCTCTCTAGGGCGGCAGTGCCAAAACACAACTTCATATGAAAGTGCATAGATTTGGAGGAAGAAAATTAATTCCATCTGCTCTGGGTGCTCCAGACATTGTGTCAGACTCTGGAGGGCCGCCAGCTCACAGACCATAAATTCCAGCTTAGGAAAGGAGGTTTGGGCTTGGATTATGGTTTTTGTTTTTTTTCTTACCCTTTGTCAGGAGGTTTTGTTTCTGTTTTGTAACTTTGGACATGTCAAACTTAAAACGTTTTGTTAACCTGGAAGTATTTAAATTAAAGTAATTTACAAATGGAAGGGTATGTCATTTCTCAGGGAGGGGGGTGGAGGGGAAGGGAGAAAGGAAGTAAAATCTGAACTGAATTTGTTATTTGGGTGTTGAATTTCTCCCTCATAAATGCATGTAAAATGGTGTGATCTAAGTCCCTCTCTATTATTCCTTAACCTTTCCCTGCAAAGCCACTTGTGGGTAGATTGTTTTGCTTTTCCCAGGCTCATCTCACACACACAGGAAAAAAAAATCTGTTTCTGGACTTTGGCTCAATGTTTCTTCTTCTCCCTCCTTCGCCAAGAGTTGGTGACTTGAAAGGAAGAGGTGTTTTTAAAATGATTCAAGTGGGATGTGTCTACTCATAAGCTGACTCTTATCTAAAATGTCTCCCTGAAAACAGCAAAGACTAAATATGCCTTATGGAAAGACAAGGCAAAAACCCTGCAAGCGTTCAAACTGCCATATGTAGCACCAGAAATATGGCTGTGCACATCCTGGAGGGGCCACGTGTTCTTTCACACCTTTCCTGGCAGCAAGAATTGCAGTGGCAAATTTGTCTTTAATGGAATGTCATCAGCTGGATTGAATCCATTGGCTCCATTCATATGGTCACCAAACCTGTTTAAAAGTAGCAACTTACTTTTCATCAGCCTGAATCCTATTCAAATATGCTTTATGGGCATGACTTAAAATATTGGCAGAGTATGAATGCTTGAGATTTATGTGTCTGAGCACAGAAAATCCTGGTATTGGATATTGAAGATGCATTCAAGATGATGGATCCTCACAAACTTAGTTTTCCATGCTTGTTTATTTGCCACCAGATTTCATTTCTTGGCACTTTGCCAGGCCACTTTTTAGAAGTGAGTTGTCTGCTGATTATTTTTCAGGTGAATGAGGTTAATGCAAACATGTTCTTAATTTGTCCAGTCTTCATCACAGCCAGAAGATGGCAAAAGCCTGTGGCTGGCTCAGCAGGGTGCTTAGGGTAATGCTAACTCTGCTGCTTCTCTCCCCTTGGGCGTGGTGACAGATGCTGGGGACAGATTAAGCAGGGGGATAGTGGAAGGAAGTGCCTCTCATGGACTCTCAGGTTGGATGTGGGCCATACACTTCAGTGAAGTAGCAACATGCTGTGTCAGCTGAGATGTGGCTCCCGACCATTGCAGCATTTCTCTCAGTGCTGGCTGAATGGAACTGCAGCAACCAAAACCATCCAGTTCAAATTCTGGTCCTTGAGACTTGCCTCTACCTCCTGGAGGAAGATCTCCCTGTAGGCATTTCATTTGTTCTGCTTTGAAAACCTCTAGTAAATCAGAAATTGTCTGATCTTTGCAACCAGCCCATTTCACCATCACCCCTGTAACCACTTCCCTGCCAGAATCCCTGTCTAGCCTGACTGCTGGCTTAACAGTTTTGATTATACACTGCTAATGCTATGGGATCCCACACACAAGAAGATGATGGCATTTTCAGGGAGCCCTTTTAATACCCCCTAGAGCCCTTCCACTTGAAAATAACTTGATTTCTGCTGAACCACCTCATCCTTATTATTTTTATCTAAACCCTTGGGAATGCTTGCCTGAAAACAGCATGTGTGTCTCTTGAGTCACATCTGCTGCGTACTCAGCACTGCATGTGAGAAATTGTCTGCTTTTTCTAAAGCTTCTTAATTGTTTCTTCAGTTTCTTTAGCAACTAACAGCTATCGCAGAATAACGGAGGGGAGGAGGAGGGGAAAGGAGCAGATTAACAATGGAACAGTGGCAAATGGGGAAAGCATGGCTGTTTCCTTTTATGTTCATCAACTTGCTTATAGCAAGGAGTGTTTTCCAGCAGGGATTCCATCTGTGACAATCCTAGGGTGCTGAAAATAGCAAGGTATATACAAAGCCTTCTGCCACCTAACCCACCCTGTTGTATTCAGGGCTGTTGGGAAATGGAGACCACCTTCCCTGCCATGCACAGCACCTACAGACCTGGGTAGGGAGACTCCAGTTGGCGACACACTACACAGAGCAACACCTGTGCTGTGGGTGGCTTATATTTTTCTATGGACCATCCAGTGGATAGTGACATTTTTGTTGTGGTCAGGGGCAATCTGGAGAAGGATCCTGTAAGGGCACATGCGGGGCTCATTTCCAAATAGCTGATGTTCCAAGTGACCTAACATCATCTTCAGCCCGTGTGTAAATCAGCATTCCCTTGTCTCAGAGCAATCTGGTTCCTCCTCTGTTAAACAGAAATTGATAAGGTAGAGCTGGCCATAGCCTCACCTTGCTTTCAACATATAGTTTCAAACAAAATGAAAAGGGGGGATAAAACCTTACAGATTTATTGGTATTTAAAAAGCAAATAACCTTTTTCCATTTTAGACACTGAATAATATTTGTAGAACAACAAACAAAAAGTATTAGGCCACCTAAGTTTTGGCTTTGCAGTGGTGTCATCACCTCCCCAACCTGGGATCCCATCATAGCTGTACCACTGCCTTCAGGTAAATCATGTTGCTGTTTCCTCCCTCAGGTCCTCCTGCCTATAAGGCAGCCACTGGCTTTGTTCTTGCACCAACTTCTGAGGTGCATGACATTTATTGTACAAGCCGAGTCACCTGCTTGTCTGTCTACCTTTGCCTCGCATTTAAGGAGAGGGGGGTGGGAAGGAAGAGAAGGAAAAGTACCTGGATGAAATAAATACATGTTCCTTTGGCACAAGCAGAGTTTAATTGTCCCTCTCTGCCTGCCAACTCTAAATGGCACAAAAGCCTGATAACAGCAAAACCAAGTAACACCACCCCGCACCTGAGCAGGCCTGCAGGTGGTGGCCACGTACAAACCTGCTTTCTTGGCTGCCTCAGCCAAGGCCAGTGCTGTCATTGGCAAAGCTGCTCTGTGATAGCCTGGGTACATTTAAGTAAACCATATTCAGATGATGGTCCTCAGCAGCAAAACACTGGAGATGGTGAACACGAGAAGCAAGAATTTAACAAGGGGCTGAAATTGCTTTGTTTGGATCAGATGTTTCAGTTTAACAAGAGGCCATTGCCGTATGTTGCTCGGTTCCTTAATCTGCAATAATTAATCTTGGCTGGCTCTTTTAACCTACAGCTGTACTAGAATTTGCAAATTAGGACAGGCTGAGGGGTTTAGGCATACATGGTGTGTCTCGTGTCTCATCTGGAGAGGAAATTAGCATTATTAGGCACAGAGAGGACAGCATTGTAATGCTGGTTCAGGTTTTTGTTTTAACTTGTTACCATCCTCAGGCCAAAATGGACTGCCCATAGCCTTATTCACCTCCAGTGATTTCACTGATGGTCCCTAAATGCTGCTGAAGTGCTTGGGAAGGAGGTGATCCCCCCAAAGCTCTGCTAAGAGGAAAATACGAGGAATACAGAAGATATTTTAAGAGACACAACTTGTGGTCTACTCCAGATGTCAGAGTTCAGATACTTATTTATTAATGAGGCAGAGAGAGGGCCTGAGAGAAGTTTGGCACTAAGGAAATAGCCAAAGCCCTGTGACAACTGCCACATCAATCTTGGAATCAACAGAGGAGCTCTGTGTCTGGAAACCTGCTTTCTGTGAGCTAGGGTTCAGTGGCCAGTCTACTCTTACCTTGCTGTAGGCTGGGCAGGAAGGAGGAGCTTTAGTGTGTTTATTAAGGACTGCATTAGAGTGCACAGCAAACATGACAGCGAAAAGGAGAGGAAGGATGCTGTGGCATGGGAAGTGTTGTCATTCCTGGTCACTGCTCCCTGTGCTGGGAGGTCTCCAGCAGGTCACACAGGCTAAATTGTGTGTCTTGCATTGGCGTATTTAATGCCATCTGAGATGCCTGGGGACATCCAGGGCAATTACTTGTGACTTTCAGCTGTAACAGGAGACCTACGGGAAATCTGTGCCCTTCTGGAGCAGCAGCCACCAGCCAGGCAAGGATTCACCTGAGCACCTGAAATGGCTAAAGACATGCACCTCGGGGCAGCCAGCAGGTGATTTGAGAACCCTTTTCTATTTCACAGCAACACTCCAAGAAAAGTCAGTGGAGATTTCAAGTGTCTGTGGATAGTTCTGATGTCTAGTTCTTCTCCTGCAAAGTGATGTCACCTGTGTTTTAGGGACTCACTGATGCATCTAGACAAAGTCTGAAGTAGAAGTCACCAATTTTGTGAAATGTATTAATTGTATCTTGCAGCCTGGGCAATCTCAGGAGTACCACTTGCACAATTAGGCTGTGAATAATTCAATATTTGGCTATCAGGGATTCCATCAATATTATGCAGGCCTTTTGCTTCCTTTTCTCTTGCATGCAAGGGGAATAAATATTTCATAGATGATCTCACAGATGGTTTCTGGAATGACACAGGACTGGCTTGCAGCAGAAGAGAGCAGGGAGATAGATGGCTGTGAGTGCTGGATCCCATGATGGGGAGACACAAGGAGTTACAGCACAGAGGTAGGCTCTGGTCTGAGGGGGTTTCCCACCACTGTGGCAAATCACTGCTGCTTCCCTCCAGCTCCAAGAAGACGCTCATAAGTGGCCAGCAGGCCAGGCAGGTCAAGACTTCCCGAGTCAGGAGAAACGTGCGGGCACTGTGTGACTGCTGTGCCAAAGGGAAGGGAGGCTCACACCCAGCCCGTGAGAGCTGCCAGGTGGGTGAGTGCAGGGGTTAGTGCTAACGACAGGGGCAGGGGTGTTCAGCGGTGCTGAGTGTGGAGTGGAGACAGCCAAAATCCCCTCAGCCTGGCAGTTCTGCGACAGCTTTTTTATTTTGAATTCAGGGATCCCTTTGTCAAATCCCAGGGGACCGACAACATTGTGCCAAGCCAAACACAGCAGTCTGATTTGCTACAAGCGTTACTACTTCTCTGGTTTCACCCCTCCTCCCAGGTCTCTCTCCTGCAGACCAGGACATGTATAACTTTGTCTGAGAGCTCAGACTGGGCATGTGGTCAGATCCAGGAGCCAAAGAGGAGGGACTCAGGCAACATCCTGGATTTGGTCAGTAAGAGAGCAGGAGCAAGAGGCGGAGGAAGGAACTTTGTGAATCGGGACCCTGTTCTACAAAGCCAAATCCTCTGCAAATCTGGCCAAGAGACATTGTACAGCTCGTGATTAGGACAATCTCTGCTGAGAAGCCAGCCCAGCCGAACAAGTCACGAGCTGGTCCTTGGGCTGCCACACACAGAGGTGGTTATCATGTGGCTTCTGTGACAGGGGCTCCTCTCACTACAGCAGTCAAGCCTAACCAGACCCAGCCCAGACCCAGACAGATACTGGGCATGCCTCTCCGCAAGTGCCTATGTCCCCATAAAGCAGGGAGTTCTTTCCTGCAAGGTCCATAATAAGAGCTGTGTTTCAAACAGTCCCTGGGATGGAGCCTACAGAAAGCAGGAAATTCGATGTTAAGGCTGATGCTCCAATTGTTGAGGTCGAACAAAGAACAGTGATGTGAGCTGGGGACAGGGTGCTACTTACCCTCCCCTGGGAGCTTCCTGCCTTGCCTTGTCTCATCTCATCCCAGTCTCCAAACTTTCATAACAGCTTATGATGGTTTCTGGCATTGAGTCTCCCACAGAGCTGGTCACAAAGTTTCATTCCCACAGTTTTTTTGCTTGGCTTGGTGAAGCCTCTTTGTCTCCCCCAGCACCCTTCGGCCAGCAGGGTTAGCGTGGTGATGGGGAGTCTTTAGCAGAAGGTGCTTTGTGGGGAAGAGGAGGTTCAGCAGGAGGTGGGGAAAGCAAAGCGGTCACACCATCAGCATTCAACACTTAAAGGCAAAGGTGACACTCTGCTGGGTTTTTGTTGGTTTTACTCTAGCACATAAAAATTGTTCTGGGAAAATTCATGTGACACCTGCTACCATAAGAATAGAGAACTAGAACTAATGAGAGAAGTAGAGAACTAATGATTTTTCACTTCAGGATCTTAAAGCATTCAAGAAACAATCTAACCTCCTGCAGTCACGACACTTAGAAGTGGTAGATCCTGTTCCATAGGCTGAAGAAACGAGCACAGGCATCTGAAATGTAGAGAAAGAACAGGAGCTGGTGAGATGCCTGAACATCAAACACTGCTGGGACTTGTGACCAATTTGCTTCAAGCTGTGAAACTGTAATTAATATAGACTTAGCTGAAGATAAATACTAAATGCAAAAAGAAGAGGTCTAAGGCCAGCTATCTCGAGAGTTTCAGTCCCTAATAAAAGCTGTAAATACTTACTAGATATAGGCTGCTTCCATAAGGAGCATTTTCTCTGTATTTTCAATTGATTTTTTCCCCCTAAGCAATCTATCTCCTTCCTAATTTAGGATTCATCTTATCACATCATAGAGATAAACTAAAAATGCAAAAGGTCACAACTTCTACTTTCTTTAGGGAAAAAAAAATATCCTTTGTAAAATGCCTTTGGACTTACTTACATGACTGCCTTTGTTTTTCTTAGAGAACAAAAGCTTGACTCCTGCTTATCCCATGGAGCCATCAATACCAGTGACTGGATCAGTGATGGGCTGCCCGAGGAAAACAAACCTGTGAGCACCATGTGTAAGCCATGCGAGCCCACAGATAAGTTGCAGTTTTAAGTTTCCAAGGGTCAGAGGCTAGTGCTTAATTTTAAAATGACAGGTCCTTTGGCAATGTTGTCCTAAGGCAACAACAAAGAAATGGCACTATCTAATTGCCAGTGTGACTGCTCCTCTCAGAATCCAGAGGACCACCAGACCTGGCCACGTAAATAACGGTACTGATGCCTGTGTGGAATAAACCACCTCTGCTTCTTGGGACAGGAGTTAGCATCAGCCTGACCAATGCTACAGGCTACTGTATGAAAACTGTATGTTTCTTATGTTTTATTGCCAACAAACGCCAAACTGCAGGCTTAGTTAGGTCTACCAACAGTCTAGGTTGGATTTTCTCTTACTGCGACCAGTATGGGACTTGTAGCTCTGAAAAATCACTGGAAAGCCAATCTGGCCACAGCACAACATTTTGTTACTGCCCAGCTGCCTCTTGTCTGCAACAGCCTTTTACCACAGGCTCTGTAAAGGTGGGACAGAGCTGCTGCTGCTCCCTGGAGAGAGGTAAGTGCTTTGAATTTGATTGTGTGGGCCTGGGCTTGTGTCTACTGCATGCCTCTATCATTAAGGGGGTCTTAGCATCTCTTTGGGGCAATTTGGCTGTTTCCAAGAAATGAATTATCTGCATTGACCAGCTGAGGGCAGGAACAATTTGGCTATGTTTTTAGTTGGTATCAGAATTAGGTGGTTTATAAATAGATTAAACCGCAGGAGAGCATCTGTGATGAGAGATGCCATGTGGACTGGCCTTGTCCCAGCCCAGTCTCCATCAGCCCTACCTGCCCTTGCAAAAATGTCCAGCTACAAACACACACAGGGTGGGTGGCTCTGGCATGAGCAGGGAAGTCAATATACCCCAGGACCCCTTCATGTGTGTGCAGTGTAGGTGCTGGCAGCAGGACTGCTCGGCTCCACTGGGAATGCACTGGGGTTTTTAGTAAGGGCACACTATGCTTTTCCAGATCTGTCCTGCTCCCCTCTCTTGCCTATTGGTGCAGAAAATAACGCAAAGAGCACCTAAACAGCAAACAAAGCCTCTCTGACATCTGAGTCTTTGTGTCCTTTCTCAGTGAGGGCTGGGAGTAAAACTGTCCCAGAAACAATGGTTTAAAAAATGCTGAAGGGGGAGAGTATAAGAGGGAAACTACAAAGTGCACTTGCACTGGTGGCGGATGTTTTTTATTACTGTTATTGGCTATTCAAACACTTACCCAAAAAAAGAAAGAAGTGGAGACAGCAGCCTCAAATCAAACAGATTTCAAACAGTTCACAAACTTTTTCTAAATATAATAATCTTCCAAAGACTCTTTAGCCTGTTAGTTAGATTTAAATAATCATGACCTAGTACTTACTAAATAACTAAAATATTTTAAGAGTTCACATTTATAGTCCAGATCACCGTGAAACAAAGGGCAGAAAGAAATCCCATTTGGATGTGACTATTTAATATAGCTGTTTGGAAAGCTGCTGCACTGACATTAATTTGGGCAGATAATCAAATAAGTATTAAAACAAACAGTTATGCAGACATAAAACAGGAAAAGGTTCTAAGTTAAGCCAATAGAAAGTGGTTTATAAAGACCATTTGATCACAGCCTTTCAAACAGAAGTGGAACAAAACATCAAGGCTGTTACTTTATATTCGGGATTATAGATCAGTGGAGGTACCAGTAGTGCCTGGTATGTAACACAGGATGGATGCTGGGTTTGTTGCTCAGGGACCCACTTCAGAGCCTGTGAATATTAACTGGAGCCTTTCTGTTATGTCAAACAGGTTTTGGGTCAGGGTCCATCACCTTCTGATGAGGGAGTCCCTCAATTCCTTTATTTGGCAGCTTGCAGGAGAAGCAGAAGTAAAACATACTGCAAAAGCCAAGCTCCAACATGAGTCCTGTTCAATTATGTCTTAACATTAAACTGTAGCTAATGTGCTTTTACCAGATGTCCTGCTGAAATACTATTACAAGCTGGTGCATTGCATTAATTACAGTGAAATTTCATAATGAATTCTTTTTTCGAGGCAGCAGGGATGAACTGATGACCTACATAACCTCCCTTCCCTCCGAAATAGCTTTCCAAACTAATGAAATGAATCCCCCTGGTTGTGGCAGGGGAACAGAGCAAGCCGTGCTTTGCATCCCAGCTACACACTGCGACAGGAAAAAATCTGGGCACTCTCCACAGAGATTATGGCTTGCCTTTCACTGTGTCTAGCAACAAGAGGGAACTTTCAGAGGCAGGAGGACTCTCCATTAAGGCACCTTGCATAACGGGAGGCTTTTGAGAGCTCCATTAAAATTCTTGGACAGTGCCCTCACAGAGAAGCTGGGGGATAAGCTGGCTGACCCTCTACCTTATAAACTGGCACAAATGCACAGTAAGTTAAATGCACATTTGTTCGAGCATAAGAGGCTTAGGGTACCTCATTAAAATATAATCCACAGCGGACAACAAACATGCCCACAGCTGGCAGGCTCAGACCTGTCTCTGCGGCGAGCGCGTCAGGAGAGAAGCGCGAGGATCAGCCTCACGCAGCCCATGTGTGTGGGGAGCTGACGGGAGGAGGGGAGGCCTCTGCTCCCAGGCATATGTTTTTAAAAGAGAAAATATGCCCGTGAATTCTGATTATGCCTCTGTTAGTACATTTTGATCCATGGTGGTTTGAGATTAAAAGCGATTTATGATGTTGCTAAGTCTCAGCAGTCTACATTTCACTAAGCCATCGCAGTGCAATCAAAACAGCGCCTGTACCAGTGCTGGATTGTGCCAGTGAGTCCTAATTGCCTGAAAGATAATGGTGTCATTAAAGTCTCTTGCCCCTGTGAGCCTTGTACTCCTCGACAGAAAAGATGCTTTTATTGTTGGTTTCAAAGGAGTCCTCAGTCACTGCTAAAGCACGTTATCCATTCAGAGGTACTGGGAGGCTCTATTCTGTAGCTGCTTTATTTCTCAGCTTCTGCCTTCATAAGCAGTGGGCAGGCAAGAGCAATGAAGAGAAATGCAGAAAAAATACTGACTTTCATCAAGCAAGACAAAATATAATATATAATATAATAAATACTAAAATATAATAAAATATAAAATATAACAATCAGATATTATTCAATTGTACATCATAAGGGAAAGAAGTGGCTGAGACCTTGCACTGGTTTAGGCTTCTAGCAACAGAAATGGAGAATGCTTCTGTATAAGGAGACACACTCCACAAAAAATGCCAACTTCATCAATGATTTTCAAGTCAGTAATCATTTTGACAGAAAAGCTGTGACCAGCTTCTTTATTCATACAAAAGGCATGTGACCCTGCAATTACGCCTTAACTCATAGCCATTCTTCTTTCTGGACAATTTCAATTAAGAAATGACCTCTCCATAAGACATTCAATTCTGCAACAAGATTTATTCCTGTCTTCATCTGGCAACATCTTCCTGAAAAGCAGAAAGACACTTATGCAGGTAAATTGATAGTTGCTCTGTTCATGGGTATGAGTTTTTTAAACAAAAGGGGGTTTTACTATTATTTGCCTGTACTCTGAATCTTGCTATTTCTTGTGCTTCAAGAATCACCTTTCTGTTTGCTTTGCACAGTGTCCTGCTCACTCAAGGAGCCTGTCTTCACTGGGGTTAGCTAAGCCAGACCACATACATATGACAGTGACATGCAGAGGTAGCCTGTAACAAGTGTATTTGCATTTGCCATCCAAAACTGGACAATATATTTAATCTCTAAGACCACAACAACGTCAGGATAAGTACTATCTGCTGAGTAGATTAAGAGGCTTGGGTTGCAGAGGGGCTGTAGTCCACCCGACCTGCTACATTTACAGTTAAATGTACATGCAGTTACACTTAAGAGACTTATGGCAGGCCATTACAGGGTAATCCAGAGTGCGCACCAATGCATGCATTACACAGAAAATGCTTGGCATTGCTGGTGCAGGGTACTTTCAAGCAGAGAAGAGCCTCCACAAATCAGCACTCAGATAATTTTCCTTTCATACTTTCCTTTTCCTTGTCTGCCTTTCTCTTAGCTGTTGCTTTTACTCCTCCAGCTTTCCATCTTCTATCCATGTTATCCATCACGGTGGGTGTAAGAGCCTTTCTTCATTGCATCACATTTCTGGAGTACTTTGGAGTACTCTGTTGTAGGTTTTGCCACTGACTCTCCATTTGTTTAAGTCTTACTGGCATTTAGTGCTTTTTCTTTGCTGAAGACTTTGCTGAATGTCATATCTAAACTGCAGTCCTCCTGCTCAGGGCTATGCTGGTGAGGTGGCACCAGAGCAGGGGCTTCTGAAGGCAGGAGGGGTCTCAGTCAGCTGGATGAGCTGGAGGTGCCTTTCAGATGGAGGGCAGGCAGTATTGCACAGAAGAACTTAACACTTCTTGCCTGAAATGTAAGTGGCGGAGGGAGATTGTTTAAACCCCAAAACCAAATTTGGAGACCCCCCTGTCCAGGCAATGCAGCAGCCGGAAAGGGCCAAAGGGCCTATTGATGACCATACCAGAAAGCCCAGGGCAGCAGCATGGGCAGCTTTCACCCCTTTGTGCACACCCGGCCCTTCCAGGACTCAATCTGATGCCCAAACCCTGCAGAATGTGAGCTCAGATCTTAATCTAGAGTATTCAAAAGATACAATGTTTTGCTTGTTTTTACAAAGAACCAGAGCACGAATGGCACTAAACCCGTGAGCCTTTTGGCTTAATCCCATTTCAGACACAAAAAAGAAACCCTTCCCTGACAGCCACAAGCTCTCTGGGAAAAGTCGGCTCTTCCTATGTTTCCCTAACTATATTTACTCTGCCATGTGCTGTCATCCTCCAACCCTCCTTGAGTGTCACTTGAAGAAAAAAACCTGTAGTGAATTATAATGACAATACATTGAAGATGGTTTACAGCAGAGAATGGCACTTCATAGCAGCCGACTGTGACAAATCTGGGTTGGGAGAGAACATTGTGTGTGTCCCAGAGATTATAGCTTTTAAAATAAAAACCTTATTCTTGTTCCCTGGGGCTTTATAATGAATTGCCACATGCAACAATGCCTTAAACGAAGCATTGGTGATTATCCATTGGTGATTATACTAACTGTGGCTCAGTGATTACAAGATAAAAGAACAGGCAGCACCCTGAAAATCCTAAACCTACTTGAAGAGTTCTACTGATGCTAAGGATAGTCCCATTTTAAAGGCAAAGAAGCAGAGGTCACCAAGGGAGCAAAAACCTTCAGAGAGGTGGGATGTCTTACCATGGTTAATATTTCTCAGCAGGATGAAATTCCCACCTCTGAGCCATGGACCGGTTGCACCACACACAGACTGAGGGCAATAAGTGCCAGTCAGAACCCAGGATGATTCAGACACCTGACTAAATGAAAATCATGTTGTACACATCTGGCAAGAGCAAGAACAAGGCCAGGAGCAGGAGCCCTGCTGGTGTGACCCAGAGGGAAGTGGTTCTTGTTAGACCACGAGGATACAGTCCATTGAGGGTTACAGGTCTTACACCTGGACCAAGGATGTCCTGTCCCAACCAGATGTCTGCTTAAACACGTAAACACTACGTCTTTTCCCTCTTGGACAGACATGCTGGTCACGGCATTTAACTCTGCATTTGGCTTAGGTGTGCAAGGGCAGAGTCCAAACTACCATGGCTCCCTCTGCAGTTGCTGGGGGAGATGGGCTCCTCTCCCATGTAATGCAGACTCTTGCTGCAGATCCTGCCACAGGAAAGTCTACTGCTCTCCAAGGAATGTACAGGGGCTCTGGTGACCACAGTCCAAATCAGACACCTCATTTAAATGCCTCAGCTTGGGCTGTGCATATACACATCACGGCACCAAGTATTAATGGAGACCTCCAGATCCTTTGTCTGTCTTTAACCACTTTTCCTGGGCACTGGTCCTCTGGGGCTCTCCCAGTCCTGTTACAGCCTGCATACACAACCCTAACCAGTCCTTTGGGTCCAAAAGTGTGTTTGAAAGCATCCCAAACTAGATTGCTCTGAACAGCCTCTGCACATGTAGAAGAAGGCTGATGCATCCCAACGCATCGGGCTTGCTGCACATTGAACACAGTGTCCCTCTGCATTTTCCCAGGATTTCTGGATGCCCAGCAGCTCGGCTGGCTGATATCCAGATATCCACTAGCTCATTGCCTGCGCCACTGTGGAGCTGGCAGGTCCACGCACTTCCTCGACGTCCGTCCCGCATTCATTTTCTGTTGCTCCTGGGCTTGGCAGCTTCCAGGGTAAATCTGGGTCAACATCTTTCCATAGGATTTCTGTTCCCTTCCTGCCATGGCTGGCAGAAGGGGATGTGCCAGGACAGTACTGAAGAGCCATTGATTGATGAGGAAGGACAAGCAGGGAATGAGGATTTTTGGTTTAACTATGTCAAAGCTGTGCACAAACACAGACCCACAGGCATTGCAAGCAAATGTCAGTAAAAATCAGAGGCTGATGTACAAAAATCTCTTGTCTCCAAAAATTGCACAGATCCACTTGAATCCAGTGGGAAATTCAGTGTTTGCTTTTTTACTGTGGTTAATAGCTACTCAGGTTTTCAAAATTTTAAGCCTTTATTCCTAATATATGTAACAAAGTATGTTTAAAACCTTAGACCACTTCAGCTCTGAATGTTAGGAAACCCACAGGAAAAAACAGAAAATAGTCTCAGTCCTATTTCAGTAAATGTGCAGGAGGATCAGTATGAGTAAAAGCTCTTGTTAGTTCTCTCACACTTTGCTCTTAGTAATTGGTTGATATTTTAGGTATGGAATAATCTGTGGAAGTTGCTTTCTGTAGCATGTGCTGCTAACCCTCTCTTTTTTTTTCCGTCAGAAAATCCTTTTGAAATTAGACCCAACTCCTGGAATCAACCCAGACACACTGCTTTTCAAGCCAGAAGCATATGTATAAGCATCATCAATCATGCCACTGACTCTTATCACTACTCTATATTCACTTTCTACCTGATGTTTGAATTCTTAATCGGCCCTACTGAGCAACTTAGAGCCCTGAAGAAAGCGGTGGAAGGGAGGTGGGAGAGAGTGTGACTTTCCAGCTGGGATTGGGAGGGTTTCCTGCAAATTACACCAATAAAGTCTGTTTCGTGGAGAAAATAGACAAGAAGCAGTTGGCACCAGGGTGAGTAAGAGTCGGATGTGATGGGGTATGATATACAAAAGCATGTACAACTGGCTTGATTATCATCAGAGCAGTTGGCCTGGCAGCTGCTTATATCATGTGTTTCAGACTTGTGTACTGCAATGCAAGCACACAAGGAGGAATCATTTGGACAGGAATGGAGCAGATGATTCAGGAGACAAGGCTGTTTTCCTGATCTAGGTGCAGGAGAAGCTCTGAAAAATTCAGGTGGTTTCCTGTGCCATCTAGAGCAGGATTTCTCTTTCTCTGCTTAGGAAAACACTGATGTTCTCCCCATCCTCTAGCTCCTACTTACAGCAATCTTTTTCTTAGAGTAAGGTTGTCCCAAGCTGCCTAAAACAATGCTAATTGGGTGGAGCACCCTCAGGGACTGGTGACCCAGGACACGATGATGGGTCTGCGCTGTGCCAGGGAATGGGCTGCCTCCTCAGGCAGGGACTGGGGGGTCTCAGGTACAGCTAACCCAGACAGGGACTGGGGCTACCTCTCCATCTCAGGTGCAGAGTAAGCATGAATAGTATGCACACAGTACATTTATTTCACTGCTTTGCCCCCCCTGCTGTCCCCCACCCTATTCCCATTAAGCAGTCACACATGCTGCTGAAAGCCAGGGCAGCTGTACTCATCTATCAAAGCCTGTCAGCTTGAGAGCATAGGCTCTTCCCATTAATTAAGCAAATGTAATGTGATTAGCTAAGGCTGTAAATGTTTCTAGGCCCATTTAGAAAACTACAAAACACCGAGCATTTCGGTCTCTTATTTTCATGTGCTTGTGCTATGTGGGATGCTCCTGTGGGGCTGAGACTTTTGTTCTTAAATTTTTCTGTGTGAGAAAAAGTAGGGAGATGTAATAGAAAGCACTAAAAATAGGTCATGTAGTTCTAAAATTGCTGTTTGAATCTGAAGAAGAAATTAGTTTCTGCACTTTTAAAAAACTTTTGCCTACACTTTTTTTTTTTTTAATGGATGTAACAGGAACTGCTGAAAGCTGAATTTTTGGTAAGAACCTATATACCTCATTTAAGTTTTCTACTTGTTTTGATGAAAAATATATATTACCTAGCAGCTAAGTATCTAAACTGGGGTGCTTTAGGCTGTCAACCTGAAAGCAAATGCAACAGTCTGTGGGAAGTTGCACACAGAATAAGAAAATTCTTGAAGTAAATTTGAGTGTTATGAACTAGAGCTACTTAAGGATTTAAACCTAAAGTGGGATGCGGGTGCCTAAATCTAATACTGTGATGCTGAAAAAACCCTATTAAGCTTTTGCCAGACTTTCAGTGTATATGAACTCTAAAGATACCTCCCTGTTTAAAGCTCCCTAGACGTTTACAGTCATTTCGATCTCTGGGTCTCAGAAGTGCTCCCACCCCATCCAGGCTGAGCTGCTCAGGAATGTCATGTGCATCTACAGTTCTTTGGGATCCAGAAATTTAGCATTTCTCTCCCTATTTCCCTGCACAGGCTCAGCCTGGTAGGCATGCACTAAGAATACCTCAGACAAAAGGTCTGTGCCTATCCCAGCAGCTTAGGCCACTCTTGAGCTCCTAAAAGGACTTCCTAGAGGTTTCATCCACACATGGACCACAGCAAGGGAAGCCCAGTGCCTGCTGTCTCACCCTCTGTGGGTTCTGCGCCAGTTCTTGAGATCAAAGTCTTGGCACATTGCATACCTTCATGTGAATGTAAAAAACCAGTCAGGACTCAAACCATGAGAGTAATTTCCTGAAGCTGAATTCATTTAAATGAACCATTCCATCAGACCCTGACATCCTCTCTACAATCTTTTAGATTGATCCAAGTTCCCAACTTTGTTTCCAGAAATCTGGGGCTTTTCCTCCATGGGCGAGGAAGAAGCTACCACCATGGCCGGCAAGGCAAGAACAGGGATGTATGCCTGGTAAGTTCTTTTCCTGTGAGGCAAAAAGCTTTAGGGAGCGTGGGATAAGAAGGTGCTCCCTACAGTCCTTATCTCACTGCTCCCACAAACATCCTGGGGGACAAAGGGAGGAAAATGCTTCTTGAAAGCACTTCAACACCTTCTCTGAAATGGGTCAGCACTGCAAAAACTGCTGCTCTCACCAGTCAGGGCGAGCAGAGAGCACGTGGGAGGAGGTTCATCAGTTGCACCTCACAGCCTGGTGCTTCCTGAGGGATTGCTCCTTTGACTGCCCCAGCCTCATCCTGGGGAGCACTTCCTACTGCTGAGGCAGAAAGGGAAGGGGGAAGAGGGCTGTTGCTCCAATTATCCTCTCATCTAGATGAACGTGAGATTAGATGTGAGGTTTGCCCTTATGGTGGGTCTGTGGTGCCTGAGACCAAGACTGGGCTCAAGCCCAATCGCTCCTGAGACCTCTTTGTGCAACTGGAGCCACAAACACGCCTGGGCCCTTCTCTTAAACACAAAGGTGCAGTTGCTAGGAAGGCAGCAGCAATGCCACATTTTGTATAGTTTCCTAATGCTGGGATCAGCAAGAAGCAGGATTCAAAGGCCTTTCATCAAGACAGTGCCTTGCTATAGGCTTACAGGAGTTTTTGGTGGAGAAATTTCCCATCTCTCCTGGACAAAAAGCAGAGAAAAGGACTATGGCCAAGGACCACGTATGGAATAGAACACAATGCTGGAGCTTCGTGTTTTGGGCCTTCACCTGGCTGTTAGTATAACTGAAAATTAACAGATCTGTTGAAATACTGCAGCATCTCCTGGCAATTACTGCACGTGTTTCAAACCCACCTTAAGGGCATAGGTTCTCTTTTTTATGCCAGTTAGACCCTGGCCATCAAAGGTGATTCTAGTGAGTGTAAGATACCAAAACATCTCCAGGACCTAGCTTTCAAAGAAAAACAGGTATTCGGTCTGATTTCTGGAGGTGTGTTACCACTGGAAGAGACGTGGGGAAACCTAAGTGGCATTCGGACAAGGTACCCTTGGGTATCCAGGCCTGGTGAAAACCATGGGAGCCTAATGAACAGGAATATAGTGAAACTCTGTTAGGTGTCACTCTCTTTCTTCAGGCAAGATCCTCTGGAGTGTTACTTTTAAAATCAGTGGTAGTTAGATGGCTGAATGCTTTCAGAAATCTGACCTCCACCTGTCTCAGAAATGGGACATTTCCCCTACGATTTAAGCTACTGAGGTATAGCCTCTAACAATAATAGTAGAAACCTAAATATTTTACCCAGAGGACCCAAAGAGCCTTTTTCAAACCTCAGTTTGAGGCTGGCATTCAATTAATGTTGAGGTAATGTCTTTTTTAAAAAGACTGTAATTAAATTTACCAACACAGTCACTAAAGAGCCATTTATAAATTATATATATAGTTGCAATTCAGCAAGTGCTGTGACTGTTTCATTGGGTTAGTCCTAACATCACAAGCTAATAATACTGAAAACAGGGATATGGGTAATTCACAAAGGACACTGTACTCAGTATATAGCTAACAGTGATTAAGTAGTCTCTGCTTTCAGAAGAAAGATAAGGGCCAAAAAGAATAGGTCCCTCGATAATATCAGGTAATTCTTATATATGGTCCTTCATGACACAGGCATAAATCACAATAAAACCCATCTGCAGATCTAAGGGGTGAAACCATAAATCCTGCTTTATAAATGAAACCTGCACATCTGATAGTGTATATTGCTCCAGATTTACAGCAGCTGTAAATGATGTACTAAGGTTCACAAACCCATTTGCACTCTCTGGCTGGGAAGAAGGGAGGTGAGATTTTACTGGGAAGGAGAATATACTGGAAGATGTACTCAGCAATGAGAGAGAGACCATATGTGTGTTTGTATGTGTTTGAAAGTGAGAAATGTGTGTTTTACACAGATTTGCCATATCTTGACTTTACATTTGAGACTCCCTCCTCTCTCCCAAGTTTCTGTAAATTCGTGGCATTGTGTTGTGCCCTTCCATTCACTCCAGGTCTGACAGGGTAAATGCAGGTGATGGGGCCAAATGCTCAGCTTTTACTGGTCATTGGAACAAACTGGGCTCAAATAAAACCTTTCCTGCTGGCCAGGAGCCTGTGCCTTTTTTTAGGCTGCAGCTTTGCCTGAAGCTGGTGAAAGCCAAGTGATCATTTAAGCAACTGTAGGGTGATGATGATCCAGCATCTTTCCTGGGTCATGGCCCATCTTCTGGAAAAGCTGGCCAACTTGTCCATCTTCTCCTTGTCCTCTGGGTACTGGAGGGTACATCGTCCCCTGGCCCTCCGCCTTCCTCTGACCATGGAGCTGTCTCATATGAGTAATACCTGAGCCCCCTTGAGGCCACTCGCCATTGCACCCACAACATGAAACATCTCCCGGGCCTGCTCCCAGGATGGCAGGTTTGGGTTTTTGGCTCGCCCAGCTGCTTGTGTCACTGTAGCTCTCCCGTGACTGCATTTGGCACTGCATGTACTTGTCTTTTCTGTTGGCAGCATGAGACAGATTATTTGCCTGGTGCTCTTCTGTGGTTTGACAATGCTGAGCACGGGGTGGAGGCTGACTGAGCACATTTTCTCATCTGTGGCATGTTGTTATTTGGACCCCCTCTCCTTCACACAGACTCCTCTGCAGGGGCTAACAAGGGGTAAAGTATCTGCGCCTGCACTTCCCTCACACTCTGCTTCAGCTCAGCTGGTTAAACCGAGCCATTATCCAAAACACATGACTAATTATTTAATTTTCATTGTTGGGACT
Organism: Machaerirhynchus nigripectus; assembly: GCA_013397975.1. NCBI lineage: Eukaryota > Metazoa > Chordata > Aves > Passeriformes > Dicruridae > Machaerirhynchus > Machaerirhynchus nigripectus. Next base: position 664,809 of record VZRQ01010885.1, read on the forward strand.
GGGACCTTGGAAACATCCTGGGTTTCCTATAACATTTACATTTCACATTCATTAGGATGTTTTCCCAATGGCGCTCTCAGAGTTTCGCTTCAGACAGCCGAAGGAAGGTGGCCCTCCTCACATAGGCTTTTGCCACCAGAAGTCTTCTCTAACCTTCATTTTTAGCACTTTACTGTGAAATTCCAGTACGCTTTGCAGCCGAGGGTACTGCAATCCAGCAGTGCTAACTTCTCTCCCTGTTTTGGTATTACTGCCATCCCAAATTTACATTTCTAAATAACTGAGCCCAGCGGTGTTGCTTCTTTCAGAGCAGTTGGAGCTCCCAGGCGTGAGCCCTCTGTGTTTCCAAATGTCATCTATGTAAAGTTCAGTACCTCCTGAACAATCAAATACATTCCTGTGTTTTCTTGTAAAATGCCTCAGGGAATGAATGAAACCAAAATGTCAGTCTGAGAAAGAAGTGTCTCCCTAAGAGTGAACAAAGCATGTAGAAATATGGACTTTGTTTCTCTAGGGGCACCTGGCACACATCAGACAATGCACATAAAGCTATTTGCTACCTGTTAGCTCCCCAGAAATGTTTCTTTTGAAGCTACTAAAGACCTCTTTATGTTATTACAGATTTCTTTTTTTCTTTCAGTCATACATAAATATAGCATTCCAGCTCTTTAACATAGCTCTCTAAGACAACTGCATCCACGCATTCCCTCTGCCTGTTTCTTTGTCTGCCTGTGGTCATCTGAATTTCTTGTCCATATATGAACACATTAGGCAGACAAATGGAGGCTTCCAAAAGAAGAAGTTTCCCTAGGTTCAATGTAGAAATCTATGGCTGGAGAGAAGATAAAATTATTAATGCCTTTACTGAGGGAAAATTGAGGGCCATCCCTCTGCTTGCTGGTGGCTGACTGCCAGCTAGCCCTGCGTAGCTTCAGATCAGCCAAATCCCATAATACCTTTTGACATAAAAGGCAAAAAAGATGATGGAGGGAAAGGAGGCAGCTGGGAAGTTGGCTTAGAAGCCATACCATGGAGTGAAAGACCTGAACAAACAAGAAAGGGGAGAGAAAAACAAGGGAAAGATATCACAGAGAGGTGTGAGGAGCAGGGTGTGCTCTTTGGGATGTCCCAGGGAGCAGCAACAAGGAGATGGACTATTGCAGGGGGACAGTGCAGGGGCATGGACCACGAACTCATAGTGGGTTTGCTTCTTGTGGAAGACTTGTTTCAGAGGCAGTGCACCTCTGTTTCCATTGCCTTCTTAGCCTCTACCTGGGTTCAAAGCCCAAAAGCAAGCAATGTGCCAGCTGCTTTTAGGCAAACTGGTTTTGAAACCCTGTCTGTGGCTCCTGGCAAGAATTCCTGAGTGCTACCAGTGCTCCTCAGACTCCTCTCCCCTGTTGTGGGCACCTGCTTGACATCTGAAAAAGGTGAAAATGATGGTGGGGTTTTTTTGCATTCAGAAGGTTTATAATGTATTTGTCACCTTTTCATACTCCCTTATCTCACTTCAGTGTTGCTGTAGTGGCCTGCTGTAGCTTGCCCCTTTGTCCAAGTCAGCTGAAAGCTATTAGAATTGTCAAGCAATTCAGAACCAATTACTGTTACACACAAGGCTGCTTTCCCACTGCTGTCTTCATCAGTTTTGCTGACATTTGCAGCTAATGGGGACAGAACAAGAGAGGGTCTAAATCAGTTGTCTTCCATATTCCCAGAGGTTAAAATATAGGAGGGCTATTAACTGCTCCTTTGTACCACTTTAATGATTATTTTATTTTATTTCACTTTATTTAATTCTATTTCATTCTATTTTATTAGCAAGCACTCCAAATAGCTCACTCTGGGCCAGAAGTTGTGGTCAAGGCTTGTCTTACTGCCTGAGCTCTTGGCCCCCTGCAAGGCAAACCTTTGCCCTTAGCTTGCTTGCGACAGTGTCTCTGAAAGGTCCCAATCTTGGGTATAACGTTAATGCTTTCAAGACAATATTTGATAGACTAGTTTTGCCCTTGGTTCCCCAGCTGGAATACAGGAGCAGCAGGGCTGGTACAAATCCTGTGGTGAAAGGGGCAGCAAGTGCAGTGGGGTGGCTCTGACGAGTTAAGGCTCACTGATACTTCTAGTAGATGTTTGTTACGGTTCCTAGAGGGTAAAGGAGGCAGAAGAAGTGCCCTGTGTTTTAGAAAACATGAGGAGCAAGAAGGAGGACTCCACAACTAGCTGAACTGGCAGCTGGCTAGGCGTAGGGCAGGTCCTGGTTGCGTGCCCGGGAGCGGCGCTGCTCCGAGTCGCTGCCAGGGACTGTTTGTGTAAGTTGCAGTTTGAAGTTGGCTGAGGGAAGCTGTAGGCAAAGCTCTTTTGTTTAGATGCTGGCTCAAGGTCTGCCTGGAGCAGAGCTGAAGAAAGAGCTTTAACCCCCCCACCACCTACAGCCAAGAGGAATCACCAGTGCTCTTGTGTGCTATAAAGCATGGGGAAGGTAGGCTCTGTGGCCTAAGGGAGCTGTTAATTCCCATAGGTGCTCATCTGAACTGCTCTTGCTAGAAATCCGGAGGATAGGATGTTCTGTGCTTTAAGGGCCTCTTATTATTGAAATCTGAAGAGCAGTGCTTCCTGTTTGTCCCTTTCACCCACCACCACACTCTCAGTGTAGCAGGGATAACTCAGCTTGGCACCTCTTGAGCCTTTTCCATGTGAACATTAAGCACATGGTTTAGGACTTCCTGACCTCCCAACTTCCTCACCTCTCCTTCCATCCACACATAGTTTGCTGGAGGGAGCAGCTGCTCATGCCCCCCAGCCACCAAAGGACAGTTGGAGGTGAGATCTGTTACAGTTTCAGATTATAATTGATCCTTAAAGTGCACATTTAATGCAGCTAACTCACTTCAAAGAGAAGCAGTACCTTCCAACCCCCC
>VZRQ01010885.1:667811-728134 GCA_013397975.1 Machaerirhynchus nigripectus
TAGATGTGCTGAGCATCTTAACCCTCCTGGATTTTCAGGGTCTTCCCATCTTAAGAAATCAGCTGCCTGAAACGCAGCCTGACCTGTTGGCTTGTCTCCCGTACTCTGCCTTGATGGATCTGCTCAGCTTGTCCCTGGTGGTTTGGATGCAGTGGTTCTTCCTAGTATTAGGAGCTGGCCAGTATGGGAGCACTGGACCTGACAGCTGTGGGCACTGTGGCCATGAAGGAGCAAACAAAGACTTTTCTGTTTCGGGGGCTGCCAGGCTGTCAGCCTTCGGGCAGGGAAAGGATCGCTCGCTGTTCCCTTCCCCTCCAGTTCCTTAAATGAATACAATACTCCATTTTAAAAGTGCAAAACTTACCTTCCCCCACTACGGCTGAGCATCTGGGAACTTAAAACGGACTCCCCTAGTAAATAAAAAGAAGCAGCTTGATTAGTTTTCTGGCAGCAAAAGTGGGTTAATCGCTAAAACTGCTTCTGATGCTGCCGTGGTTCAGATAAACGGGTTTAGCACAGCAAGCAGCTGAGGGCACGCATTAGAGGCTCCTTCTGCAGCAGAGGAGGAGAGCGTGCCCAGCCGACCAGCCCTCAGAGGCACCAGCCTGCTGCCTGTGAAGATGGTGGCAGACTTACTGCTGACTTCAGTGGAGCTGAGATTGTGCTGCAAATAAAGATATCTGCTTCCAAAAGGTACAAGAGACAGATCAAACAGGAGTGAGCTTTTCTTGTATCTAGTATGATCTTTTTTCCTCTATTTCCTCCATGGATTTCCACAGCATGAAGGTTTCATTAAAAAGAAAGGGACTTAAAAATTGCATTTACCTGGAGCCTCTGACCATGTGCATCCATATTGCCACATAAAATGCATGTGTATTCTCAGCTCCTATTGGAAAAAAGCTATCTGAGCTTCAGTTGTGGTGTCTATAGCACGTGGGCACAGCAATATCCACTCTGGCTCTACCTGTGAAGCCTTAGATCAAAAGCACCAGCAACTGGTAGCCAGCACCAGCTGACTCTTTGCAGACTAGAGCCAAAGATAATTCAGGATAATTTTGTTAGTCTGGATGTAGGACTTGGACTATGTTAAATGAGCGAGTGTAGTCTGCATTTGTTCACACAGCATTTGGAGCAGGGAATGTGGAACCAAGGAGGGAAATGGGTATCACCCCCCAGGCAGGAGGGAAAATGCATAAAGGCTTGGTGTAATCATTGGAGTCTAGAATTTGGCTAAAACTTTAGGGGAAAAACTTTGAAATATAAAACATGAGCTTTTTTTGGTGTCCAACCTGTTGTTGGCATTAGGTAAAGCTGTTGGTAAATTATTGGTAACAAAATTTTGGAAGAACTGTATTCCATTAGCATATTACTAGAAACTCTTCAAAGCAGTTTTATGGGGTAGAGAGAAAACGCAAGATAGCTTTCCATTTCCTGAGTGAATAACTACAACTCCTCCAGAACAAATACTTGCATAGAAGGATAAAGGATTTGATTTCTGATATTTCATGTGCAGCAGTGGCATTCACTCCTGCACAGCAGACTCACTGTTCATGTGCCTTATAAACACAGCACTAACTCATCGTGTTTTGCTGCTTATTGGTTTTGGTACTGGCTTTTTGCTGTAATTTATTCATTGTTCTGGCAAACTCTCACCTAAAACCCATTACAATTCAAGAAATTATTAAGTTGTGATTCTCATCTCTTGTCAGTTCACCACGGAGACAGTCACCACCAGCCCCTTTCCTACAGCATGCTGCTCACTTCAAAGGCTTTCCAACTAACCCTGGAGATCTCATCAAATCTGCACAGGTGGCTGTCAGACAGCCACACCGCCCTCCCCTTCTTCACAGAAAGCAGTAAATGAAATCTCTACTTATTGACTGTAGCAACCAAGCCATTTCAGGTGCATGTGGAAGAGAAAAGCCATTTGGTGGGTTTTCACTTCAGCAAAAAGCATTCACACCAGCTGCAACCCTCAGCTCTGCTCCCAAGCCCTGCACAGCTCTTCCCTCATCCCCTCCTCTCACAGTGCCAGCACTGAGCAGGGAGATGCTGTATATATCTTCTGTCAGAGCAGCTCTCCAGGCTGGTGGGAACTGACAGATGGTTGCTCTGAGATATTTCCAAAAGAGGGAAAAAACAGGAGCCTCTCAACCCACTGCAAGTCCCTTGTTCTGGCTGCATCGGTAAGGCAACATGCTTAAACGAACCAGTGAAAGCAAATGAAGTAAAGGGAAGGGTTAGGTTATAATAGTCTCAAATCAGAGTCCTCAAGTCAAATTTTTGTGTAATCTAAGATTCCACTCTCTTCCCCAATTGCTCAGCTGTTGCCCAATTTATGAGGGGAGCCGAGCCAAGCAAATGAGAATCAGGAAAGCCTTGGGAATTTTTCTAGGAATCAGTGTTTCTCTTTCAGCCATGGCATTCAGATTTCTTATTTCTTCATTTTCCATTTTGTTGAAAGGAGTAAGCATGTCCTAGCAATTGGCACTGAAATGGAGAGCCCTTGTCTCTGTGCTTGAATTTCACACTGTTAAATTGCAGGAACGCTGGTAGCACTGTTAGATGCCCGAGGGGTCACAGGGACTCTCACCCAGGTGGCCCTGGGACAGCATCACACTGCCAACAGCTTTCAGAAGTGCAGGTAGGAGAAACGGCTACAGGTTCCAATGCAAATGGGACGTGTAACAAACCTGGTGCTGCCCCACCTTCCCAGTCTCACAAAGGGGAAGGCAGGGGGTTGAGGCAGGCTGTGGTAACTGTGATGTCCCCATGAAGTGACATTTACAAACCTTTGCTAGAGGCTGGGCAATAAATACATTGTCAGGGCCAGTAGCACCAACCTGCTCCCTCTGCAAGTAACATTTGTGCTCCCTGATGCTCTGTGCACCAACCCTCTTCCTCCCACCTCCATTATTCTGTAGGTAAATCTGACTGGATGAGGGAGGGATGGCAGGGCAGAGGAAGGGCATGAGGCTCCACCACTTCTACGCAAAAGCTCTTCCTCCACATGCTCATCCTCCTTTTCTCCCCAGCTCTCTCTCTCACACATTTCACACAGGTTCGATACCCTGACATTTGTGCTTGCCAGTCACAGAGTAACATCCTCCATGCACACCACCACACTACATCATGGATTCCTCTAGGAATACACCCTTTTCTGGAGCGTGTTTTTATAGAGAATATGGGGTGGCCACGCATGATGTGTGCAACACCCACATTCAGGTCAAGCATCCAAAGAGCAGGTCTTGCTGAAATCAATACTGTCTTTAATTGAGGCACCAGCTTGAACACTCTTTTGAGAAAGAGGTTCTGGCACCAATTCTTCACTGCCTCCTATTTTTGGGCAAGCAAATGGGTGCAGCTCAGCATATTGCACAACACCCATTCCATCCCGGGAGTGTAGTTACAGCAGTTGCTGCTCTGCTCACGGCCGCACAAACTGTGCCCAGTGTGCTGTGTGAGGGCCAAAGTGTGTACGCTGGGGTGGAGGGTCAGGTTTGGGCCTTTGAGATCCTCCAGCACGCCTGCAATCCTGCAGGCTGGCAACCTGGTCCTGATCTGGGCTATCAGGGCAGGTCAGGGCCACACGGGAATGTGACACAGGACGTTCCTAGGGGCTGCTGAGCACTGAGCAACTGACCCAGCTGCAGGTAGGTGGGAGTCTGGGAAGCATCTGTCAGCTGCAGGACTCTGCTGCAGGAGTTACATACAGTATTGCTGCCCTCAGTTAGGGTTGGTACTGCTGCTTCGTGGTGAAGCATCTGTACCCTGCCCACACTGCTGCTGTTTTCCTCCTCTATGCTGTTGCTTTTCCATTTTTTCCCCCAGTTTGTCTCTTCTGAGCACTTTCCCTTGCCTCAGGTTAACCCCTGCACTGCCAGGATCCCCAGGCTGCTGATGAAGGAGGAGCTTTAAAGACTCCATGTCCCTCCTGAGTGCTTTGCCTTCCAGTAGGTCTAAACTAATTTGAAGTGGCTATGAAGCTATTATAGCCCAGCAGAAAGGTTGATAGCAGGGAAAGGGAGTTGAAGGACAAAATATGAAAACATTGTGCCTTTCTAGCCCTGGGAAATACAGAGATGTCACAACTCTTTGGGAACAGTATTGTGCCACTGACAAAAGCTATTTGAGCTTCTCTTTCTCATTTTTTAATGACATTAAATAGCATTTGCTCTCTTTCCTCAGGGTACATTCTGGATAATTCGTATCTCACTGTAAACCAAAAGCATTTCCACTAATCTCAGCAAAGACTGACTCAGTGGAAAGTAGGATTTTTGACCAGATAATTAGGGCATGAAAAATAGGGTGGTCGTGAGGCTTCAAAATTTTTCTACAAAATTTTTGCAACAATCTCTCTGCAAAGGTGAACATGCAGCACGGGAACCTGCTGTAATAATTAACTAAACCCTCCCCTATGTAAAAGCTATGCTGATACCTAAATTAAACAACCAAAAGTCGCTCTTAGAGTGGTTACTCTGTAACACTGATATTGGTGATGATAAAATCAGGGTCTATTTCAACACCTTGCCGTGCTCCTTATTGGCAGAGATTTGATGGTGCCTTTTTATCATTGACAACACAAAACACCAGACTGCTCAGTTTTTAGCCATGTTACCATTTGAAGACAGGCTTATGCAACAACTCGGTCACCCACATCCTTCTTCTCCCAGTCCTATCACTGTCAGCTGTACCACCCACATTTAAACCAATTGAGGGGGGAGGAAAATGGAATCTGAAATGTATCGAGTGCTCACATATTTTATTAAATGAGTGGAGAAGACAAATGCTATTAAGGACCCTCAGCTTGCTGCACAGGGTGAAGGGAAGGCTGGGATGGAGATGACCCTTCCTAGATCCAGGAGGGTCCATGTTGGAACTCTGCCTGTACATGAACCCACAGGAACAAAATGTCTGTGGTTTCATCGCTCAAGCTTTGATGTCTCTGTGCATGGCTTTCTTCCCACCCCGTTTAACATTTTAGTTGAGAAGGCATCCCCCTAATGTGGGCTGTAATCTGTTATTTCCACAGATCACCGACAGGAGCATGAACAAGTGAGTGCATTCATCTGGGTTTCTGTTCCTCCACTTTCCTTCCCCATCAGCAGTAACAACTCCTTCCTCCTTTTCCTATCCCAGAGAAGCATAAACATTGTGAGCATTGTGAGCAGCCCTCACTAACCATCTCTGTTCACTCTAATCCCAAATATACTTCTATGTTCACAGCAAAAATACTTGAAATACTCTTTCACTGCAGCTCCCCTCCTACAAAATTAAGTATCTGAACAAGTGTGCACATCCTTGCACAGACCATGTTGTCCAAGCAGGTACATGCATTTGCTGTAGGCCTTTGGGGACCTATCCTTTACAGAGCAATTGCATTTTATATGATGCTTATACATGTCAGCACTTCAAACTTCCTCCCCCCACCCCCCCGCATTAGTTAGCTCGGGTTGGTAATTCACCATTGCTTTGACATCTGGCACTACAATCAAAGCAGAATCCCCCTTACCGAGGCTGCAAGGCAAGCACATCTGTGTTTCCCTACAGCTTTGTCACCTCATCATGTTTCACAGCAGAAAGTTCATTGCTGCCCCCGTGGCAAGGTTCTTCTGCTACTGAGGGGATGGTTTCCCACCAGGATTCCTCTGGCGGCAAAGCCTGTCCAAGAAGTTTGTCTGAGTTCAAGCCCCCACCTACAGGTGCTTCACCCCATTCACGTGCTAACTTAACTTTTTCCTGTGGTTATGCCCTCAAACTTTTTTAAAGTGGATTTGCTTCTGGGAAACTGTAATGTCACAGAGGTTCAACTACTCTTGCCAAGCAACTAAGAGTTCCTCTTACACTATGCTATAAAATACTAATGCACACACAGTGAAGCCAGGACTTTAAAAATAATTACCACCACCACCACAAAAAAAAAAAATTGATGTCATTTTGTATGTTTTGGATGGAAGAGGGACTTCTGTTAAATTAGGGTTTATTCCTATGCTGCTACTAAATTAGGGTTTATTCCTATGCTTCCTATTCTATAATAAAGTATATTTATTTCCAGACCAGAATGTGCACACAGGAACTTACTCTGCCAAGCACAGAATGAATGAGAGGGACATGAGAGGATCTAAAGAGGACTCAGCTTTTCCCACTGTGCCCATTCATAACTGCATTCAGTGGCACTAGGTCACAAGACACAGTTGTCCGTCAGCACTTCCACACCTGACCCTGCCCCAGGAGTTCTGTGGTCAATGCCCCCAAACAAGACAAATCCTTCACAGAAGTACAAGAAAGTCAGCGGGGGAATGAGGACACTTGTAAAGCAGTTCTGTATCTGAAAATTGATTTGTTGGGATCTGTCAACTCTTTAGTTGAAAATGAAACAATTATTTCAGCAATAGCTGCTCTATCATACTGTATGAAAAAAAAACCAAAAAAAACAAAAAAACAAAAAAAAAAAACCAAAACCAAAAACAAAAACAAAAAAACACCCTTGAAATTATATCAGAAAACCAAAGCTAGATACATTTTAAATTCCCATCATTACCAGTCTCTCTTGGGATTTAGCTGATTTTATTTCCTTCATCTTCCCCAACCATGCTGTGTATTATTTCAGTCAATTTGATGTTGAGCAGTGTGGTATTCCCACTAAAGGGTAGGAGCAGGCTCTTACATTTGCTATATAATTGTCAATCACCACTCTGTGTTTTTCCTGCTTTTCATATAATCTGCTGCTCATGCTTTGGATTTCTTTCCCTCTCTTTGTTTCCAAATGCTGCAAGTACAAACCAGGGATCTGTAAACTTACAGCAATTCCTTCATTTACAGAGCAGGCACCAACACATCTCTGAGACCTGTCTGCAAGCATCCAAGGAAAAACCAATTCCAGACATACTGTATGAATTTCAGCACTAGGTAGGAACTGGCAGAGTTTAAATCTCTTAGCTTTGTATGTCTTGAATCAACTCTGCCTTTCTCTTGCATAGACACAAAGGCACAATAATCTTCCGAACTTTGAGAGAGTTTAATTCAAGTGTGCATCTGTCTAAACAAATTAAATAAATGTGTTTCTCCCAATTCATACATTTTCTGAGGAAGGGGGAAGATGTGACCACTTGATTTTGATACTTCTAGTGACCATCAGCTGATTTTACCTTAGTCCCACATTCTCTGAGGGAACCACAATGGAGTAAAGGTTTAATCTTGTTCTCATTCAAGTCAACAAAAAAATTCCCATTGGTTTAAATTAGAGCATGAATGATCCTAAAATATGAGTCAGTATTGCACAACCCAATTTTCATTGGTCTAGGCTTAAAGAACCTCTCTTAAACCACATACTCACTCAAGCTCCTCGTGTGCAAAAATACTGGTTTAACAAATGAGGCCCCAAACCCTGACTCACATGTTCCTTAACTGAACTCCCGCTGCAGTACTGTAAATATCACCTAGGGAGTTAGAGATTTGTTCTTTCACCCCTATAGCACCATCACTTTTTTTCCTTCCCTAAGTCTTCTCCTCTGCAACCCCCTACACTTTGCCCTGTGCCTTTATAGAAATAGCAAAAGCAATAAACTTTCGTTTCCCTCTACAAACATTATGAAACTGCTTAATTATTAAAATGTCTGTGTTGTTTCACTGGAGGGAAAAAGTCAAGCTCTGTGTGTTCTAATTGTTTGTTTTCTTCTCAGTTTCCTTGGCATAGGTTTCTTTTTTTATATATAAGCTTAAGCAAACATTTCTCCAGACTTAGCATTCAGAAAGTTCCTGGTGAATTAAACCCCTTGAGACTCACCAACCTGAATCTTTCAATGCAGACATGAGGAGGGGAGGTGATTTCATTTTATGGTAAGATGTCTGCAGGACATCTGCAAATCTCTGGAAGTCAAAGAATACAGTTGGCCTTTTAAATCCCAAGAGTTACAGTCAAAAACCTTGAATCTGTAGCTGAGCTACAGGCAATGTATTGCACAAAGCATTTTCTAATCAAGACATACCTGATGCTGTAATAAACTGTGGTTCATGAGATCTTTGTGGCTGCCAGGCCCTCGCATGGGGCATTCAGCACAGCAGCAGCTGTGCAGAGAGGCTGTGCAGGCAGGGCTGCCTCCCCTGCCTTGCCACGAGCACTCCTCACGGCAGTGATGCAGGACATGGCTCTGGTCTGGAGAAGCAGCCTCCTATCAAAGAGCTCAGGCTCTACCTCTCACCCCAAATCACTCCTGCCCATGCTGGGAGTTGCCTGCAGGAGCTGAGGCAGGAGAGAACTCTCACTTCCCTCTCTTGATGAAAATTGTCATCACTAAGGTTTAAGCTCCCTTTCTCTTTGGCTTTCAAGCCCCTCAGGCTCTGCCCCAGCAGATGGGCAGCACAAACATGGTGATTCCAGCATATCTGCAGCCAGCATATGCAGGGGATTTGAGTGTGCTTCAGGGCTCCTGTCCAAGTATCAGCCAGCCTGGGAGGGGTTCCAGCCACAAACGAGTTCAGGACAAATGGCCAAAGTCTTTTTTCAGCCTGGAGAAAGTTGGCTTTGTGAAACATGCCCGGTGAAATCTGGACATATGGTAGCTTTAGCTGCAGAGGACTTCATGTGCATAATCCGCCTTCCCGCACTTCTGTCAGTGACAGCTGGGAGGTCACTATAATTATCCTGAATTTGGATGCTGAGCGGCACTGAGCACTTGTCTGTTTGGGGGAAGAGAGAAAATCTGTTTGCAAACGGCTTGTAGCTTAATGTCTTCATAGTGTGTCTGCCCCTTCTCGCTTATAAGGGCTGTGCACTGGGAGATCAGGCAGGGGATTAATGAAGTGGGCACTCGAGGTTTTGTTAAAGCTGAGTCAGTAAACCCGATTAGTTGTCGGGATGTCCAGGCAGGATTAATTTGGGATTGGAAATAGGCTGGTAAAGAAACACTGGGTGTGTTTCTCCTCTTCGGTCAGTGCTGTGAGAAGGTTTCGTGCATGGGGGACGTGGTGTGATCAAGTGGCTAGTCCATGAGGGAGATTCTCAGCACTAAGTGGAATGAGATATATTACTCTCTAAGCTGCAAGGAAAAACAGAAGGGAGGTCACTTTGTTCTCTCTTTGCAATGTTTACCTGCTATTTTATCAGAACTGCAGAACCCATCTCTATTAAAAAATTATCTGTACTCTATCTTGGAATCTTGATGAAACTGGGGAATTTTTAATTAGAGAGAGACACTTAAGGGGTTATACAGTTTCTCAATTTTTTTTCATGAGACCTAAGTCCAGTTCAGTTATTTATCAAGTAACACCCAAAAGGTACTAAAAGAAGCCCAGAAGGATCAGAATTTAAGGCCAAGAAGACAGGAGAGTTGTCCTGATCCTACATACTAGAGACAGAGCACATCATCCTGTGTGCACTATTCAGGTTACAGCAATGCAAATTTTTCAGGATCAAGAATCTTTTGGGATGGTGGCAATCAGAGTGGGATGTGCACAGCGTAAACTTCCAAGTGGGTTCCTTGAAACCACATTTTTGTGTCAGTCTTTCCCCTGGAGGGCAGTAGGCTGGAGGACCTAAGGGGACAGACACTACGGGTCAGAAGGCACCGTGGTGTTTCACAAGCAACTCCCAGCGTGGCCGTTTGTAGAAGGACCTCCTGTACCCAGGTCTTTCTCCAAATAACAATCAGACTTTCCAGGAAAGTACATACAAAAGCATGATGTGATGACCTCTGTGAGAGAACACAGCACTCTCTGCTTCAGAATTTGTTCTTAAAATGTACAGTGCCTTCAAACAAAGAGACCTGGGGCTTCATACCTGTCTTTAACTCTGCTCCTACTTCACATTTACTGAATGTCCTTCAAAGTGGATAATGTTACCTGCTCCCAGCTATGCAGGCTTACTGTGCAAGCAAGGAACTGTAACATGGAGCAGCAGGATGGCATAAGGGGGAGGGGTTTTTAATTTTTGACTTGTTCATGACCCATACAGATAATTTAAATAATTTGTATAGCTGTGTTTAGACAGAATGTGTTGATGTTTTGCTCTCTTAAACCAAGAGGGCATCTTTAGGATGTTTGATACGTTGTTTCAATGCTTTCAATACCAGTTCTTGAATGAACTCTCTGATCATAGAATCATAGAATGGTTTGGGTTGTAAGAGACCTTAAAGATCATCTGTTTCCAACCCCTCCACCTTCTACTCGACCAGGTTGCTCAGAGCCCCATCCAATCTGGCCTTGAACACTTCTAGGGGTGGGGCATCCCCAGCTTCTCTGGGCAACCTGTTCCAGTGCCTTACCACCCTCACAGTGAAGAATTTCTTCCTTATATCTAATCTAAACCTGTGTTCTTTTGGTTTCCAGTCATTATCCCAGAGTAAAGATAATGACTCCCAGAGTATTGTGCCAAATCAGCAGCATTCCCTACAAACCATTTGTCAAATAGAGGTATTTTCCATAAAACCTGAAGGCGTGCAAAACTGTAAAGAACAGATTTATAGTGAACTGTTGTTCTTACTTGGGAGGAGAGGAGACTGTCTGGGTTAGCACAAAGCTTTAGAAAACAGAGGCCTGAAACACAGCTCTCTGCTCTGATGTCTTCCCGCAACAGCCCCTGGAGGAAAGTATCATTTATGAAGCACTGAGCTTGCAAGTTAAATGAGCCTTGTTGTGTGATCTGCACATTCAAGAATGGGCTCACTTCTTAGATAATACATGTGACGCCGCAGGCTGCTCTTAGAGAAGCAAGTGACACTCCTGGACCAAGATGATTCAGTGTTTCTGCTTTCCAGGTCTTGCTATTGTGCAGATACTAAAGGACGGAAGAGGCACAGGATACAATGTTTATTGTGCACTGCAGTGAAGCTCTTCCCAGTCACACAGCCAAGTTTGAAGGTAAATTCAAATGAAAAGCAATTCCTTTCAATGAAGATAAATTAAGGTTTGCAAAAGATAACATTTCCCAGAGAATGCAGCTGAGACGAATTATATCCTCATCATCTTTGGAAGGAGAAGGTCACTTGGGAAGAGGTGAGTGAAAATTAGTCAAGAGTGCCTGTCCAACAGCCCTTCACAGGGAACTGGATCAGATTCAGCTTTGGTGGATGAAAAATAGCAAGAGATGGGTGTTCTGTCAGCTGCCCTTTCTCCCTCCCTGCCATCAGGGGATTCTCTGGTACCAAGCTTAAGCCTTTCTCCTAAGAATAATTATCAGGTAGAAAACCCTATGGACTCCTCCAAATACCTTAACCCTCTCAGTGCATAAGGTGCTGTCACTGGGGAGACAAGATGAAACCACTGCTGGAGAACTGACAGGGGTAAGCCCATGCTGCTTTCTGCCAGCTTGTGCTCCACCCTGCTCTCGCATCACATGCACCAGTCAATGGCCATGCCAAAGCAGACAAATGCCTCTCACTCACTAGCTGGGAAGTACAGGGACACCTTTTCCTGTTGTCTGGACCATAAAGCACCAGGAAATGTGCCAAGGATGACCTGATCTGCTGGTTCTTTTTCCAGCAGTGCCATATGAAACCCTCCAAGAGGTGGAAGAGAACAACCTCTTGCATCTGTTGCCTGTTTTTGGAAGAGTGGTGCCCAAGGCTGGCTGGCAGATGATGGAAATGGGCATGTGTGGTACAGAGCCCAGCAGATCCTGCAGGGAAGGGGCTGCCTGTGCAGGGGACAGGTAAAATTGTAACTGGCCCAGGGGTCAGTTGGAAGAGCGAGGTGGCCATGTGTGCTTTAAGGGTAAGTGAAGTGGGAGAACTTTTTAAATCATCATAAGGCATTTCCCCTTGAACAGAAATTCCTCATTAAGCAGAGGAAATGGAGGTGGAATTCAGGATGAGTTTTGAAACCATTCTTATCCATAATAATGCAACAGTAAGCAATAATCCTATTTCTTGTTGTGCTTTCCCCCCATGGTGATCCTACTTGCCACATCGACTTTTTGGAGCCTTGTGTCCAGTGTTATCTAAATCGTGTTTAGGGCGCTGAACACATTTGGTTGTTGCATAAAGTCCTCAGCTACTTTAAACTAGTATTAATTCAGGACCAGCATGAGGAAGAACTGAAGACAGTCTGTTTTTCAAAAGGAAAAATCTCTTGGACAAGTCTAAGCAGATCACTCTTCTGCTTAGAAAAAGAGAGTAAACCCCAGGTTAAACCACCAAAGAGCACATGCAGCCCTAGTGACCTCCTGGGAAAGATTGTGAATTGTGACTCAGCTGTGTGTTGTTTTTCCAGAAGTGATTATGTCAACAAAAGTGCACTTTTCTCTGCTGCTTTTCTGAAGATCTCTTATAATTACCTTGGTTTGAGATAGCATTTGATGGCATCTAACACCTGAACAACCCTGACTGGCACCTCTGATTACACGAGATTGGACAGGGTGGGAAACCTGAAGTTTTGCTTTATTTGCTTTAGAGCATTCATTCTTTTTATGCTTGATTCAAAGCCCCCTGGAGTCCTAATGAAAGTTTCCATTTCTTTAGGTTTTAGTTCAACACCTTTGCCAATAATCATTTAGTCAGCACTTGACTACTAGCATATGTAATCAAAACAAATCTGACGAGATGCTGAATAGTATTTTTGGACAGCAGGGTCTCAGCACAGACTTTCACACTGGAGAAAGAAGCTCTCTAGGTCACTCCCGAGGTACTTTGGCAGGATAAAAAGTAGTAGCATGAGTGCTCAAATGGTGTTGTCCATCTGGCACAGTTTGGTCAGACAGATTGATTCTTCAGTGACCCGAATGCAGCGAACTTTCCCCTAACAAACCCTGATTCTGATACTCCTTGCCTGGACTTACAGTAACTTGGGAATGCAGATTGTTCGAGCTTAAACATGTAGTCTCTGAAAAACAGAAACCTGCAGGCAGGTTTTGTTACAGCCATTTAAGTGGATTAACTCCTATACAAAGTGGGTTACTCTATTTATTTCCCCCTGCCCTGTTTTCATGTGTATTATCTTACTTCCTGCAATCCCAGTGGAATAGAAATCAAGCATCTCCTCATTAAAATTCAGAGCTAACAATTTTGGTATCCTCTTGTGCAATAAGCAGCTTTATTTCAGATTGCACATAGCCTACATTTTGTACCATAGACAGCTTTACAGAGTAAAGCAAGATATATAGCGGCCAAATAAAAGATGAAAGGAGCAGGCTGAACCTTTCAGGCACTGGGGTTTTTTGGCTAGAAGGTCTGCTAGGACTACATTGTCCTTGTGGTCATCAACAGAACATAAGTTTTGGCTTTCGAGTTTTTATTGGACTTTCCCCAACACTAACAACAGTATACACACAATTGAGATCTTGATTTCTTGTGTAAAATTACTAACTAGCACTGTTCACATCTTTAGAAATGGTCCTTAATGTTTATAAATTTGCAGGTTAGAAGGGAAACAAGACTCAGATGGCCTGGATCATGAGATGAATAAATTAACCTGGAGGAGATTTAAGGGGGAGAGAGAAGTTGCTGGAGAATTAAGCAATTTGGGAAGCTAGTGAATTAAGCATTTTGAATTAAGATGTTTGGGAAGAAAGGGTGGTTTTGTTTGTTTTTTACACTGATTATTTTTTTCCCCCCTATGTTGCTGGTTGTGCAAGTGAAGCTTTTTACGCTGTTCCTGACTTACTACATTACTGAGGATAGGCTTGGAGGACAAAGAGGTTTGTTAATTTTTTTTTCATTTTAAAAATTTCTTTTGCCTGCATTATGATTTCTGTCTGTATGTGTGTTTCCCTGTATTTTCATTCCAGTTCTTCCTCTGCATGAAGCAAAAACAAGTACCTGAATGGCCTCCAGGAGTACTCAGGAATAGTCTTCCTGTCCTGTAACTCTTCAGTGGATGGAATGGTGACATCTCTGTGCAGAAAATCATGGTATCAGAGGGATCTGTAAACTACAGTCAGCTCGTGCTGGTTACAGTGCTGTTTTGAAAGTTCTCCTAAGCTTAAATCTGTTAACTTTGCATGAGGAAATCATGTGACAGAAATAGATACATTTATTAAAATTTTTTTCTGTTTTTGAGCTGTGGACACCATGACTCCTTCTCACCTGGTTCTTTGATGTTGTCCCTCATCTGTGCAGTTGCTCTCTGAAAACCACTTTGGCTATCTGTAGCACTCGATATGGCTGCTCCTGACTTTTGTCTTTAGCACTAAATTATCTGTGACAAGCTATCCAGTAAGTAGTTATCATAATACATGTTAAGTTTACCTTTGTTTTTTTGGATAATGTGGACTGCTCCTTCAAATGCAGCTTCCAGCTTTTTCATTGACTCTCCAGTTTGTGGGGTCCCATGTGATTCTCCAGATGCAATTGTGAGATCAGTCTCTGTTATCAGCTCCAGATTAGCAGGAAGATTGGTTTGCATTCATCAGAAGTATTCTTGGCATTTAACAACTTCTGTTTCAGAATGTGGATTATCAGTTATCCCTGCATCTTCCCTTGTGACTCGTGACACACAAATGTAAACTTCGGTGCTAATAGCCTTTTGCAGGTGTGGTCTAACAATCACAGGTCCCTGCCTTGCATATTTTTTGTCACAGAGTTTCATATTTGTTTATCTGCACCTAGGATTTTATCCTCACCATAACCCACAGACCTTCTCAGTCCCTTGTTTTATTTTAACGTGGAGAATACCTTCAGTCAGAGTAAAAACAACCGTTTCTACTTGGGACTTGATTAACAAGCTGTGAGGAGGCTTGAAGAGGATGTAACACCACTGATACAAACAATAGACTTTCTGAAACAAAACTGATTTCTGCAAACCAATGTACATTCCCTTTCATAGGATCCTGGTTGGGTTGAAATTTGTCTCTGGGTTTTCATGGTTGTTTCTCCTCATGTGGAGTTATTTGTGGGATGTGAAAAAACCCAGAAGGGTTATTGTTTTATACTATGAACAGGCTTTATCACTTTAAATGACAATGAACCTTTACTTTTCAGTACTGAGATCTGGAATATGATTTCAGTTTTAGGCAACTCTTGGAAAGCAACATAAAAATTTGCTCTGGTGTGACTGTAGGTGGCAACTACATCAGCTGTGTAGGTCTTTAATCTTATTTTAAAAGGTACTCACAACATGTTTCTTTGGAGCTTCACAGAGCTGCACCTTCACAGATTGGTATGCTTATGCTTCAAGCCAGCTATAGGAAATTGTGTGTAGCCCAAACTTCATTAGGCATCACCAGCAACATATAATTGGAGTGGCCGTAGATGTATAAATGAATTTGATACTATGGTATCAAGATTTCACTTTAGCAACTATCCTGAAAAAGCGATTGTCCTGGAAAGCTAGTACTTGATTAAAGAGATACTCATAAACCATGTAAACAAACCCGTCTCTTTCAAACAAAACTTACTGCTTAAATAGGAATGAGTCTCTCTGGGTGATACTGATTTCTTTAGACTTTTCAGCTGAGAGGGGATCTCTTCAAAACTTAATTCATTTGCAAGCACACATGATTTGATTCAGTCATATATAAAGCTGCAAGACGTGCAGCCTCAGATCTGTGCAGTCCAAAGAACAGCTCAAAAAAGTTTCTTAAATTTCTTAAGTGACTGATGCAATAGAAACACGGATTGTTCAGGGGCCAAACACGTTTTCCCAAGCAGAGCGTGTGGGATCAGACCCCTTCCCTCCTACACACAGTCATACCACAGTGCCAAAGCAGACAGATTTCACCTGGTTTGGCAGACCAGTTGGTTTATGGAGAACAGCTTTGGTTTACAGTAGCTGCTCTCTGCTTCACACACTCTGTGTAAGACTTGATCAGCTCCCACTCAGAAGCTGTTATTTTTCTCCTGTTAAACATGCTGTCCAAGAAAAAAGCTGTGTGTTACAGCTATACATGATCCTAACTTCTCATGATGACCTTTTCTTAACTATTTTTAAGTAAGATCTCTGACTGAGAAAAAAACTAGATGCCACTTTGAGAGTGGGGGAAAAAAACTGTAGCCAGGTAGATTCTATCTTTGATTTAGAAACTCAGCAGGTTGGGCCTGAGTCTCCAGCTCCCCAGCAAAGCACTGGGCAAAGTGGCAGTCAGTAGTATAACATAAAAAATGCCAGATTTCCAGTGGCAAAGAAAATTTTTCCTGCATTAACGGAATGTGTCTTTTGTTACTATTATCAGCATGCGTCTCCTTTTCCTAGACAGTAAAGATGTGGATCTGAGCTTTGGTAATAACACTGAATAAGGCAAGTCTTAAACAGATTGAATTAACAGGAAACCAATGTTCCAAATAGATCTCACTTTAACATTCATCTTGCATTTTCTCATAATTTAATTCTGTTATTTCTATTGATAGCTCTTCCCTAGAACTGGGATGTCTTTTCAACTGACTTGAGGCAGAGGGGAATCTCTGGTCTGTTGCTACAGCAATATGTACTGTTTTTTAGAATAGCCTACGTTCTGTTTGTCGCTTCCACAGTTTTTAATCAGACAGGAAAAATTATCCTTATCTGCAGTGGTAAGGGCCTCCTTGGAAGGTCACAGCATTTGTGAAGTACTCCCACCACGGAGCAGTGCTCAGTGACCACCTAGGCTGATTGACTCAGTGAAACGGCCCAAATTTCTACTTGCTGTCAAATATCATTACCTTTGCAGTAACTTTAAATATTCCCAAGGTTAAACTGTATGATTAAATCTGTTAAATATTATAGCATTGCCTCTAAGAATTGGCATCCTCCTCTTCCCAAGACACACTTCTTCCAATTCTGAAGGGAAATGGTGCTAATTAGCTGTATTATGAAGACGTGACATCTTAATTCACTGTAGCTACCTTCCTTTTAGGAGAGCTACCTAATTGCAGGACCAGAGCCCTTAAAAATGAAGGCTATATTAGTTATAGACAGTGAACAATCATCCTGGTTAACAGCTTGGATTATTAGTTATAGTTAACATGTGCACTGCCAAGAAATCCCAGGCTAGACAATGAACTTATGTTTGTGAATTTTATTTTGATTTCACCAAATGACATCACAATGGTGTCTGTAATACGGCCAGACAATGTAATACAACTAATGCAGTGTAAAATGCAAGGTGGTATAGGGTCTGTCTGCACGCTGTGGAGAGACCTGAAGCAGTTTTAAATAGCAGTAGACTACTTGCAGAACCACAGACTTCAGCATGAATTGATTTGACCAGAATCTGCAAGTGGTTTTGCTTCTCGGCTCTCTGCTGCAGGTATCCAGATTTTCCACTAGCACGCATGTTCACCTGGATATCACAGAATCATCAAGGCTGGAGGAGATCTTCATCTAGTCCAACCATCAGCTTAGCACCACCACAGTCACCACTAAACCATATCCCGGAAGTGTGTGTCTATTAGCCTCATCAGAGATTGCAAAGCACATTCAGATCAAGGATTTTTTGATGATTATAATCACAGGAGTCCTGCCTGAGGGAAGGACTTTTTCTTTTACTTCACAGGGTGCTCGCTCTTTATCAGCTTCTGGTGCATCCAGATAGAGATGAGGGAGGTTGTACAATTAGCCCCCAGATCTGAAAATGCAGTAGCAAAGAGATAAAAACCTGCATATTTTCCTTTTTCCATGTCTGCTGCTACAAAGAGCCTGTCTGAGGTTCAGGCAGGTCTGGATCAGCACATCAATACTTCAAAGACTCTGGAAAGAGAAGCCAGTCCCACAGAGTTCTGTAACCATCCAAATAACTTGCAGCCTCTTTGCTGCTTTCTAAAACACTAGTTTTTCATCCCTGACCAATTCCAAGCTGTGATACCTTAGGAAGAAAATATCTTTCCAGCTCCTCTAAAGACTGTGCTTTATTGTGATCTATATACCTGCCAATACCAATAACAAAATTAGTCATCTTTTTAATCCTTCTTGGATACTGAGGTTTGAAGGTCTGATTTGACACCAGAAATAGAATTCCCTCTTCTCTTCCCATGGCTGTGTTTCTGAATTCTTATCCTTTATTATGCTAGTCTACATCACCCATCTTGAGAGGAAACAAAGGTTTGTATATATCTTTAAGAACATGCACACACCCCAGGAATAAGAAAAATAGTTGTGAATAGTTCATCTTTTCAACAGAATAGGTTTCACAAGGAGACAGGAACCTTTTTTTTTCCTACTGCTTCTTACACATGGCTTTGATTATCAGCATAAGAATGCCATTTCAGCCAAACCTTGTCAGTAAACCCAATACACAAAGGAAAAAAAAAGGTGGTTTCTAACCTGTGCCAACTAAGCCCATAGTAAAATCCTGGCATTCAGGCAAAAATTGCAGTTGTATTCCCATCAGCCGGTGAGTGTGAATGTTCCATCTAGGATGAGACTATAAGAGGAGCAATGGGAATAGGACATGCAAGGATATATTATCAATATTGGCGGATATCTTCCCTTTCCAGCAACAGAAATTGCTGGGATCTGAAGAGCTGCACCTTCATGCTTTTGCTCAATGCTGTGTACACTTCAATCCCACTGTCACTGTGCCATTTGCTGCAATTTGGAGATGGGCAACTTGCTCAGAATGACAGGCTGGAAAGCCCATTTTGCCACAAACTCTTTTTTCCCCTTCAGTGCAGTAAGATGACCATTTAAGTACGAACAGGCTCAACCTTTTGGCACCTGTCAAGAACATTAAAAGTCACTTAATACAGTTTTCAATGCATGTCCTGCTGCCTTCTGCTGAGTTGGAAGTAGTTCCAGCACAGGCCAGTGTAAGTCACCTTAGTACAGCTACATTCTAGGCACATGTTTTGCTTCAGAGCACTGCATGCTTCTGCACGTTCATTACTGAAGCACTATACTCAGCAATATTGAAAAGTGGGCCAGTGAGCTGCACCAAACAGAAGGCTGACAAGCCATACCCTTACTTAACAACAAGATCTTCCCCACATCAGCCAACACATCTCACTCCAGGATCTTTTTGCCCTCTAATATTTTCTCTCTTCTTCATCAGACTTCTCTGTCCTCATGTCTTGTAAAACACCCTAACATCCACACTCCAGTTCCCTGGCTTTCGTAACTGCTTCTGTAGGTAACTGGCGGATGATCTGTGTCCTGCAGACTGAAATCTCTCTCCTCCCGCTATCAGTGCAACTCTATAGACATACACTCACACAGTGTATTTTCCTAATCCCGGACTCCTGCAATGTCTCTTTCGTCTGACACCTGGGACATGCAGTGTTGCATAAATTTGTGCCAAAATGACAAGCTTCTTACTACCTTCCATTAAAGCTCACGTCTAGAGGATGGATTATGGAAAAACTTGCATAAAAGGGCAGATAAATCCGATAAATAGACTCCCTAGAGGAAGAAGCTGTCAAGGGGAGACATGTATATGTCTTAGACTGGTGGACACTCACTGACTGACCACATTCACATTTCCACTTTGGAAATCACATGAGCAAAATAGACTGCAAGACCACACAAATCATTGAGCAAAATCAATGATTTTCAGTTCTGTATTTAAATGTCAACCTTTTTCCTAATGTAGCAACAAGGCTTCATACATATAGATTGCAAGTTAGAGACGCAGATGATGGCAGGCAACTCTGTCTTACGATACAACACGCGAGAGAACTGCAACAGATTCTGGAATGAGTAAGGCAGAGCGCGTCCTACAGCACCACCTAGCAGGCTAATTTAAAAGTGGTCCATATCCCTGGATCCCTGACTACAACGATGGGTTTGTGCACCGGAAACAGGGGGCACTTTAGCCTTCTTTCAACTTTCTTAGTGTAACAGCTGCTTCTTGAAACCAGAATCGTGCCAAGGTGGTGATTAGTAAAGCTGGGGTCTCTGTTTTTCCCAATCATATTTATTATAAATCTCTTAAGAGAAACCACAGTAAAAATGCAATGCCAGATTTTTGAGTTTTAGTGTAAGAAACCATTGTTTTCTAGATCTCTCCAGCTGGTGCAGAAGGCAGAAGCACCTCTCAGAAAGCCAGACTTCATAAACCCACCCAAGCCTCTCTCCTATTCACCAGGAGGTTAAGGAAGTCTTAATGACTCTCAGGCTTTTAAAATCCCTCATCACACTGTATGTTTCAGTTAGTGAGGAGTCTGTTGTCCATCATCACCTACATACACTTCTTCTTTGTACCTCTGCATGAAGTATGAATATCAATGCCAACGCACAAATTGTAAGTTTTGGCAGATGATGAAGCTCCATGCTGAGGCTGCAGACTGAAGACTGTAACAGCTCTCTGCTGACATAGTGAGGGAGGTGAAGCTCTCTTTTCTTTTTTATCCTTTTTTTTTTTTTTCTGGCTGCCTCATACCTTGATAAAGCCTTGGCACTTCTCAGACTTTTCAGTGCTCCCATTCAGCTTGATAACCTAGCAGAAAATGATGCCTTTTTGTCTGTTACTATGTTTTCTGCTAATAGTGAGGTAAACACATGAGACGGTCTAATGGATGACAGAACTGGCAAAAAGTAAGTGGCTCAAAGGGAGACACGAGAAAAAAGTGGGATCTTTCCCCTGACTTCTCCCTTTGGGTGGCAGCAAACTATTCATCTGCCTTGCCATAGTGCATAAAACCATAACCTAAGGGCAAAACTGTGCCCTGTCATGAAGGAGTGTGTTTTCTTAGCAATTAGCAGCCTGTTTATTGGAAGTTAAAAGCAAGGTTCTCATTACCAGCTTCTGTTCAGAACAGGCTATGCCTAGCCAGGCCTGTTTAGCACCAGCATTTCTAAAAATCAGATAATCTAGTAGGGGAAAAGATAGGATAAATATCTTCATTAGGATACTTTCATGAAAGTCCTAAAAACCCCCATGAATTTGAATGAGAACTCCTAAGTATTCAGTTTACAATCTTAATTCTGAAGTCAAATGGCACACTAAAATGTCTGGGAACTAAACCTTTACTGGTAAGAAATGCTTCAGCCAGGGGCTGCTACAAAGAAAGATCTGTCAAAATTTTTCATAAGTAGAAAATTACAACAGCTTGCTTTTATTTCTCTTTTGTTGCTTCTCAACCCACTACCCAGCATAATTTCCATTTGGATAGTGAAAAATTATTACCTAATGACTGCCTGGTGTGAAAGGAAGGACAGTTTAAACCATCATCCAGCATCAGTGCAAACTTGTCCTATAAATGAGACAAATCCAACCTTTTACTATTCCCTAAGTAGAATCCTAACCTGGCCAAAAGCTATTCTGTGTTCTTGTTTTGCAAGGACTGCACATCCCGGGGGCAAGGCTGGACTTCCCAGAGCTCTGCCCTCGGATGCTTCCACAGGCTGCTGCTCTGCCACCCACCTCCTCTGCATTTCACATTCTTCCACGGCTGAGAGGCCAGTTTGTGGAACAAATCCACACGGGCATACTGAGAAACGACACTGGCCGCCTGCTTTGAGCAAACAGTAACTGTAAAGCAAATTAAAAAACCCCTGCATGTGTTATTTTCCCATTACGAATGACAGAGAAGACAAATTCTACGTGACGGATGCCAGCTATGCCACTTGCAGCCTTCCCGGCAAGCACTCCTGCCCTGCAGTAGAGAGGGCTGTGTTAATA
The DNA here is from genome assembly GCA_013397975.1 of Machaerirhynchus nigripectus. Taxonomy (NCBI): domain Eukaryota; kingdom Metazoa; phylum Chordata; class Aves; order Passeriformes; family Dicruridae; genus Machaerirhynchus; species Machaerirhynchus nigripectus. The sequence continues at coordinate 689,275 of VZRQ01010885.1, forward strand.
GTACAGATGTAAAATATTTTGCAGGAAGAACACTGGCAGTTACAGCACCGAATACAAACGCACAGAATTAATTTCTGACGCGGGGAGAGCGAGCGGCAGTCCCCGCCTCAGGCTGCGGCTGCCCTTTGCGGGGAGGTGGGCGTCTCTTGCTCTTCGCCTGCACGGGCAGCGGCTCGGGTCTTCCCCTCGGGACCTTCGTGGAGCCCGTTTACTCGGGCTGCAGCTCAGGCTGTGTCAGTGCGGCANGCACCGCCCCTTCCGCCCGCAGCCCCGCCTCGGCCCGGGACGCGCGGTAGGTGCTGGGCGGGCGCGGAGCGGGGGGGCTGGGTGGTTCCCACAGCGGGGCCCTGGGGTTGTCGATTTGTGTCAGCCTCCTCTTCTATATTTTTATTTTTGTGACAGCCCGAGCCCTGGAGGCGCGTCCGGCCCGCGCGCCGTTTCCTGATTGATCGTGCTTTGAGCTGGGCTTTCCCCTCGACTACGTGCGATTATAAAGCAATAAATTCAGTAACACACTCGTGTTATGGCCAAACCTGCCTAGATATCCCCCGTCTGAGCTTCAGCTGTTACAGTTCTCAGAGTTCAGCGAGAATTAAGTGCCCATGACACCACAGAGATAGAAAGTACTTCAGCATTTGGGGGAGGCCGCCGTGTAAATGTGGTGGTGGCGACTTCATGGTTACTAAACAATTAAATTTGCAGGATATGGACCATATAAATTACCTTGTAGTTTCCGGTTGCTTTCCTCATACATAAATGCACAAAGCTTATGAATAAAAATAATGGTGCCATACGCAGTGAGGGCTGCAGTGGGATATCTGCAGGAGCTGAGCATCTGCACTGACCCTTGGGGAAGGTTTGAAAGCATAAATGCTAAAATGTATCGAGGGCAGTTATATTTTCCTGAGTATTGACTATTGTGAGAAAACAAATACTCCGTGGCATTTCCTGCTTACTCTTGCATTACATGTGCAAGATCACATTTGATCATGCAAGAAAGGAGAATGGAGTTTTCATTTGGTAATGGAATATAGGAGAGTAGACTTTTCAGTGTGATCTGTCCTTCCCCACACAGGTGTGGATCTAAGCTGTAGAGGGACTTTTCTCCTTGCAGCATTTCTAATCTTAAAAAGATGTTAGCCAGCTCCAATGAGAGGGCATTCTCTAAGAGAGAGAGTAAAGTTCCTGCCTCAGCTTCACATGAGGATCAAGTGATAGGCTCCCTACAATCATCCCTTTAGAAGTGCTGCCCCCCCACTGTAAATGACATGACCTTTTCAGTCAGATCTAGACTACCAGATTTGCTGAGAGGTCATAAACTTGAAAGTGGTCATTTGAGTTTAGTATTACCATTTTCTGGTTTTTAGCTCTGTTATCAAGATTTTCTCCTGAAACTGGGTTTCATCCAAGCTCTTGGCTCTTTAGCATGTTTTTCTTAAATAATGTTGTCAAACAACTCACCACCTCTGTCTTCAGTAGAATGTAAGAATACCAACATTTATTACACTAAGAAATACATATTGTTACAGTATGCTTACATACATCATTGTTTTTCTGAAGCACTCAGTGTGTACTCAATGCAGCATAAACATTAAACAAGATTATTCTTCCCCTGGTGAATTTACGATCTGAAAGATCTTCATAGGAAGGAGTAGTAATAACATATCATTAAAACACCACCGTTAAATTAATCCCTTTTTGTTTCCCTGCAGTTAATACTCATTTGCTGTTATCATGACTGGTGTATCCTGGCCTGTCACGTAGTGCTGTTTGATGATGTTACGGACCCCAGTTGTCCAGTCTACCCCTCTGTGAGAGGTTCTTGTTCAGCACATGTGGAAGGAGAGAGCATATGTCCCTGCTTCAGCTGCTGCCATACAAAGCCCAGCAGCATAGCTGAGACCCACCTTTGATGGTACTCTACACTAAGACTTTGGTTGTTGTACCAAAGCAGTTTCCTTCTGCCACCTCGGCTTCCTGTGAGGACAGCTGGAAACACTCACGTCTTTAACAGCTGCAGCAAGACTCTGTGAAGCTCGTGTGTTAAAGCCCTGGGAGAAGAGACGCTACAAATGGAAAGAGGGGCATCCAGTTTTCCCTGATCTCTGTTGGATTTAGGTGCCTAATTCACTTTTATATCTTCATAGTAGTATCATTCTAGGGGGGAATTCTGTATTCAATGGATTTTTTTTAAGAAGAGACTGGAGCTTTCCTGGGCAGAGCACATAATATGGCTTGGATCATAAAAAGAACTGATGCTTCCGAAGGGAAGCAGGTCTCTTGAACTGAAGGAGTTGGCAGGTTTGAAAGTTTTTAAGCTCATTTGTTTATTTAAAAAGTCACAACATAGTCATGGGCCCTGAAACAATTTCTGTTCCAGTTTCTGCTCCATATTGAACATAGTATTTGTCAGAGAAATTATTTGAGACACAAATTTTTAGAAGCTACTGAAAGCATGCTGCTTTCTGAAAATAGCTTTTTGCTGACTAAGTTAGAACCACTGCCTGGAACTTGAATCTGAAAGAAAGAAAAAAAAACCAAACCCAACCTAGAAAAAACACTTACTGGGTTTTTTTGTTAGTTTTTGGTTGGCTGGTATTTTTGCTGTTTGCGGATTTTTTTAATAGTGAGCTTGACTGTCCAGTAGAACAAACTATTAAAGGAAAATTCTCCCTCCTTAAATTTTTCAAATCAAAATGTGATCCTGTTTAGAAAGTTGTAGTCAAACTCAAGTTATTGAATTTAGTATTCAGGTTACTGATTAAAATTTTTGCAGCTGCATTGTAGAGGAGGTTGGCATAGACTGATCTAATTACTGGCTCTTTCTGACCTCAGTATCTACAGACTGTATAGTGGAAGGCAAGAGTAGGATTGTGCTAGCAAGGACTAGACAAGTCTGTTGGGTAAATACAGGGTGTCTATTGATTGCTGGGGGAGGAGGAAATGTGGTGGCTTTAGTATTGTCTTTATTGTGGTAAATTGATTTACTGGAGGAAAGGGAGAAGCTAGTTCTTCATATCAATCATCCCATGTTGCAAGGCCCAAAAATTATTGCATATCTCTTCCTCTGTAAAGATGTTTTGTGTTTCGTTAATGTAAAAAAAATGTTGCTTTGGTCATTGTGCTCTGCTTCTTCTCATGTTTTTTGCTTTGGCTGTTGGGTTTTTTTTTAGTGCTAGAGAGAGGACAAACCTATTTATGCGCACTTTAATTCCTGATTTTGTGTTATGAACAGGTTAGGATTTGACTATGGCAGCGCAGTTCCTGCGGAAGGCATCTGTGTGGTTAAAGAAGCACAAGATCACTGTGTTGGCCGTTTCTTGCGTGGGACTGCTTGGCACTGACCTTTCCTATCATGTGTTTCCTGAGCAGACGTTCAAACTGTTGCACGAGTGCTGGTCAGAGGGGCAGCCAGCTGAGCTTTCAGAGAAGCTCTGTGGTGTGTTTCAGGATGTCCTTCAAGATACTGGTGTGAAGTCCACTGACGCCTACAGAGCCTTTGCAACTTCTGGCTTCCACCCTGTGAGTGCTGGAATTCCCTGGCTGCCCGCAGGCTCCTTGGTGGGCATCCCTCCTAACTTTGATAGCACAGCTGAGGATAAAAAAGGAATAGTCAACCACGTTGTTGTAATAAATGGCAAGAAGGTAGACTGGGAGAGCAGTGAAGGCGTGGCTTTGAAGGAAGCTCTCACATTTTCACTTAAAGCTCAGAAGTTTGCCATAGCCAGAGAAATTGTGTATTTGCAGAATGGCAGCCCCTTAGCAAGTGCAGTTGTGGCTCCAACTTGCTTGGCTGGGACATTTGTCTGTGGGAGAGCTCTAAAGCTGCTTCTGGGGCTATCCAGGGGCCCCGGGATCCTCCGCGGCCTCTGTAACCTCGTCACTGCCATGGGAGGACTGCTCTGCTACTCTGTCTCTTCCGACGCTGTCACCTATCACCTGGACTGCAGGGCTGACAGGAAGGCAGCCGTGCTTTCCGAGGACTACGCCAGAGGTGGCCTTGAATTTTATGATAAAATCTTGTCCCGCAACAGGATTTTTCGTGGTCTGATGGGCAAACAAGGGATGAAAATGTATGCCCCGAGTGGTAACCTTTACCCAAGGCACTGGTTCAGAATAAAGTATACCCCATACACTTACCGGAGAACTTTGATTGTTAATATTTTAAGAGAGCTCCAGGCATCAAATGGGAGTGCTTGAATTTAAACTTCTGAATTATGTATTTTGGAACACTGCTGTGCTGCTTTTTTTTTTCCTTCTGTATCTTCGTTAGAATTTTGGGGTTTATTTTTGCATATAGTTTGGGAGGAGTTATTGCACATTCCCTGAATAAAGAATTCTCTCTTAAAATATTAAAGACTTGCTTCCAAAGTGCTCAGTTCTGTGTGCATCTCAAATCACAAGACTGCTGAGGAGGGAAACTTTTCAGACATTGATCTGGAAGTTCTGCTGCGCTGCTTTGCCTTCCTGCCGTTTCAGCCTGGCAAATTGAGAGAGGCAAGTCCAACTGAGAGTTTTAGGATGATTATCATTTAAACTGGGGGGTTTGCTGTTTCTCCTATGGAACAACACAAAGATGTTTAAAAAAACGGACAGTCTGTATTGTATGTATATCATATATACATAAATAGCATATAGCATAAATATCAATATACATATATATACATAAATATCAAGACACAAAGCAGTTCTGTTCTGTGTAAGGTCTTGTGCCGTGTAAATTCTTATGCTGCAACCACCATTCTTCAGTAGGGCACATTAGTTATGCTGCAATTCGTTCCAGTACAGAGAGATTATTACCAGCACATGCATCATTTGCTTAGTTCTGCTCTCTCCAGGACATGGTGACTGCAGCACCACCATGAACATTTCCCAAGAGCAGTAGTATGTAACAGGACTGTCTTGGGTTCGTTGTTTTCTCACTAGTGGGATAAGTGTGTTGAGAAGAGGTGTTTCTGCTTGCTTTGGTATAGCTTTTTGTTTCATTTAAAAACACACGTAGGTGTATGTCACCTGTTACAGCAATGAAGGCAAGGTATGAGACGTAAGTCTGGCATTTAGTGCAGAAACTGGTGAGGTCTTTGATGAAGAGTTGCCAAAGGAAATTACTCTCCTGTATCCAACTGGCTTATGAAGATTTTGTCTGCCAAGCTTTGCCCAGGATTACTAATCTTCTGGAGAGGTCTTAAGTGCATGGGCAGTAAAATTTCCACTATAGCCTCCCCTTGATTTTTCAAGGTGATAGTTCTCAAACTTTGTGGTTCCCTCTTTTCTGTGTTTCTGTTGCTGTTCCAGTAGGTCTCCCTGGTAACATCAGTGTAGTTCTCCTCACCCCTGTCCTCATTCTTACTGGCAACTTCTATTACTTTGTGTCGTCTCAGTCAGAGATGTGCTGAGTGTCCTCTTTGCCCTGGCTTTGTCCTTCCTCTGCTACAATACGAACTGTCATGCCTGTGTTTGCTCAAAGCATTACTGAGTTCTGTTTTCTTTTTGAATCACACGGTGACGTGAAGTTGATATTCTGGCTGCTGAAGCACTGCTGTTGCTTTCCATTGCTGAAGCCATGCGTGTGAGATGTTTGAGTTCCTGCTGAAGTAATCTGTGCCATGTGCTTCTGAAACATCAGTTACTGCTTGCATTTGTCCTCGTCTCATCAAGTCATGAGATGCCTCTCCGGTGCTTTTCTGGCTGTAGGGCATAAAGCTATTGTTTTTGTGTCCTTTGTGAAGAGTTTGATAAAATTTCCTGGTCTGTGGAATAAAAAGAGACTTTACCTCTTAGGCAGGGGTCTTTAAAAGCTTCAGGCTAAATTTTATTTGACTTGTCTTCCAGGTAAATCCAATATAAGACATCACAGAAGTTTATTGATAGAGTGACATAGTGATTGAAGACTGGAATATATTCCTGGTTTATATAGCCTGTGAGCTCAGTTCATCTTCCTGTTACTCCTTCAGACAAGTCTAAACTCCATGAAATATTCTCAGAGAGAACTTGGCTCACTTGGTTTATGTGGTTGAAGGAGCTGCTGCTACATAAAGAGTGCAGAGAGGAAATCAAAGCCTTCTTGGAGATTTACAACAAGTAGCAATTTACACAAAATTAAATTAAAGTGATCCACTTGTCTTAACTTCTTACTGTTACTTACTTCTTACTGTTGCTTTTCATCAAGATGCCTGCAGCTAGTGTGGTTATTTGACATTCTCAGGGTGTAAAGCCCCGGTGGGTTTTGCAGCTGTGCATTTCATTTGACTCATACTGCAGGGTTCTCCAAGAAGCTCCACATAACTATAAATGCTGTGTCCTATATACCCTTCTTTGAACTTTGCTGTGGCACATTGGTGTTGGTTAGAAAGGCTGGCTGGTATTAAGACACGTGCCCTTTCTTTCCAAAGAGAGATTCTTGTCAAGGGCTCCTCCATCTCTGTACAGTCAAGCATAGTGTCATACTGTCAATATACAGGAAATGGGAACTGAATCACTACTGCTAAGTAAGATTTCCCTGAACTTTGGGAATGTGCAGGTTGTCCTGGAAAAGATTTGTTGTGTGTGTGTGTGCTGCCAGCTAATTGTTGTTTGCAAGATTACTGATGCTATTTGGCAGGTCAGAATAGCACAACTCAAGTACATGGCCATTACAGTATTTGAGGAGTCTTTTATTAAACTGCAAATGTTTTTCTGTAGGTAGAACTATCACTGAAATCAAACAGGAACTCCACATACTGGTGACAGAAATGGTCTGGTTTTGAGAGTTCATTAGAAGCAAGCACCCCAGAATTAACGGTGGAAATGTTCCATAGTAAGAATGGTCTGATGTGGAACAGCATGTTCATTCAGTGGCCCGGAAGAGGCCAAACAAATCAGTTTGTAAATAGTGTCAGTGAACCGCCTCCCTCAGCTCTGAAGCTGAAAATCTGAGGAATTTGAAGAACTTGTTTTAGTATTAACTGGCTTGTATTTTGCTTCTCAGACAAGGCAGACTTTGTACAAATTTTTGTGTAGAAAAGCAACAAAAAATGTTAAGCAAAAAGGAATTGCTAGGAGATGTGGAAAAAAGAAGTCTAAGCCTAGAAACCATAAAAGCAGAGGTGTCAGTGAAATAATGAGCTCTCATAAAAATGGATAGTATCTACAGAAATGAAGCTCTCTGTCTGTTAAAGTGATTAAAGGATGAAGAAGTGTAAGTAGCAAATGACCAAAATGAGTTGCTAGTTTAAATGTATATAAAATCTAGTTTAAAGAGAGATTTGTTTGACTGGTTTATTTGTGTTATTATCCTGAATGTTCTAGGTAACTGAAAAGAAAATTATCCTTGTAACTTCTTTTTTGAATAAATGTAATTCTTGCTGCTACATAAAGCTTTAGTGGGTGATGCTGCAGGAGATGAAGGTCACCTAGGTGCTTTGTTCAGAATTCCCACTGAAGTGCAAGAAATGTACTCCAGGGCCTGGCTCACGTATTTCTTTATCCTAAAAACTGTGGTTTCTCGTTGTGGAGATACCTTCAGCTTGTTTAATGGTCAAAACCATAAAGTTGTCAGAAAAGAGCAGGATTGAGAGCTAGACAGTTTTCTTGAAGACAAACAAGCTGTGGAAGTCATCTGATTACAGCAATTCCTGAATCAGCTGGTATGGGTGTCTGGCTTCTCTTGCAGTTTACAGGAAGCAGGAGCTTCACAGAGGGCAATCTCCACCCAGGTGGCATGTGAGTAAAGGATGTGGAATTGCCCAGAGGGGTTCAGTTGAAGTGTAGTGGTCCTTTAGAAAACAGTCTTTTTTATTACAGTAGAGCACTGCTCTCTCTCGCCCCTTTTCACGTTAAAGTGGTTTCCAGCATTTGGCAGATAAGATGGTGAGAGAGCTGACTGCAGAGCTGTGGAGCTGCTTGCCCTGCAGGGAAAGCTGGTAGCGTTGGGAGAGGTGATGCTGGGAAGAGCCTACTGCTGTCGTTTTGCCCTTGGCTGTAGCAGTTGTGAAACAACCACAGTGACAAAGTGTGGCTTGCGTGGCTGTGAATTTGAATGTATGAATCAAATCACCATGACTGAAAACACAGGTGGCTTTCACCAGAGGAACAAATGCAGAGGATCCATCAAGGAGTGAGTACTGCTATGTGCAGTATGTGGGCCACATCCTGCAACTGTTATCCGCTCCTGTTCATTAAAAGCTCCATGTAGCAGGTGTGTTTACATTAATAAAAAAATTAATAAGTTGCAGACAATCTGCTGTCCATGCATCTAGTCCCTCCTTGATTTCAGTCATCTCAGCTGGAAGTGTATATTATGGACAGGCAGAATGCCTTTCAAGCAGAAGAATGCTAATGTAGGAAGACATACTTAAGATCTTGGAATAAGGAGGACACCTTCAGGAAGAGAGAAATTTTCTTGTTGTCAAAACCAGATTTAAGAACAGAAAAACAATGTAATTATTCTCCAGGAATTGGTATGTTAGACAAATTAAACTGAAGGCACTGAAAAACGGCTTATGGATGTTTTGCTGGGCATCTTTTTCACTGAGAATATATTGGTTTGTTAAGCTGAAGTGAGTATGTTCAGGCTGCTCAAACTCCCAAATCCATAAAGTGGAGAAAATTACTAAAATTTGGCCAGAAACCAGTCTGTTTTTCCATCTGGAAAAGTACATGCCAAACTCTTAAGCTTCATAGCCAGAAATGAACACTGAAATGTCTCTGCAGTTGGAAGTTTTTACTGTCCTCAGTAAGACCAAGTTTGCTGAAATCTATCCAGATCTCCAATTTTGAGAGAAAGAGCTCAGTTTGTGTCCAAAAATGCACTTTGAAAAACACAGCCAAACTAGGTGTATGTTTTTTTACCCCCACCTTAGTTTTTATGTAGGAAAAGCATACTGCAGGGAGAATTTGTGATATTCTGTGCTTGTTTTGAAAAAATAATTGTGCCCCAAATTAAGCTTACTGGAGAACTTTCTTCTGTTGTTTTTTTTTGGGTTTGTTTTTTTTTTTCTCCCATGGTTGAACTGCTGTCATCTGGAAAGTTGGTCCCTTTTCAAGTCCTGACCTGGCTTCTCAGAATCACTTTCTACTTTAGTCTGCAGGAGCTTACCTTGTTCATGTAGTCAAGGTGTTAACAGCTTCTTTCCATGTAAGTGAGTAACAGGTGAAGCTGTGTCCTCCTTCACGTGTGGCAAAACTACTTCTCCTGTCGGAGACTTGCAAAACAGCAGATCTCATTAGGGTGACTAAGAGTATTTAGAAAACATAAGACATTGTGAGCCTGATCCCAGGTTCACAGTTCCAGCAGTTCTTGAAGAGTGAACATGAAGAAAGGAAATGCAGTATCCAAACAACTTTTATCCAGTAACTGTTTAGTGGTTTAGTGCAGACCTGCTGACCTCTGGAAGCTTTGTTTCTGTCATATGCTGGAAATTTTCCAGTGGGAAAGTTGTTGTTTCTTCATTCTCTGCTCATTTCCCCTTGCTCTGTTACTCTAATTGCTTCTTCTGCCTGCTGACTCATCTTACAAGCTGCTTTAGCTTGCTCAAGCAAGATTTGTGAACTTTTAAGTCACTTGCTGCTTGCACCTTGTTTGCACATCCTGCTTTTTCCTACAGGCCAAAGACCACAGCAGCTTCAGTTCTCCTGTGTATCACTACATTTAGTCTACACGTTTTTTCAGGGAAAAGTGCTTTTGACTGCATGAAAAATAGGCATTGTGGTTAAAACCCTTATTATTTTGCCACAAGAAAATAATTTAGTGTTACTTTTGAATTTTCCTCTTAGCATTACTTTTTAAAAGATATATTTCTTATTCACTATGGCACGCAGTTCACTTTGGATCCTAATTTTTCTCTGTCACTTTTAAGATGCTGCTATTCCCTTTGAGCCCTTAGAAACTTCGTTTCCTGTTCCTGAAAATTGCAGGGTATTTCATATACTTCTGGCTAGGTGAGGTATTGTGAGTTGAGAAATGATAACTAATGTAGTGCCATTAGCTGCTGGTGCTGTTGTTGACTTAGCTCAGGCTTCCTTTGCCCTGGAAGCAGTTACTGCACTGCCACTGCAGGTTTCACTGGAGCAGCCCCTGATTTAAAGGAGTTGAAAACTCAGTGTGGTGGTTCCCTCTCCAACTTGCACTAAGCAACATGTGGCAGTTCAATACCACACTGGCTCTACCAGGTATGCTGATCCCAAAAGTCCTTGCTACTACTTATTTCCAGCCAGAGAAAATGGAATTTTGCAGAGTTCTGTTACCACAAATATAATTGTCAGTACCAATGTGAATTGGCTAAGACTGAAGCTATAATTTGTGATATAAAAATTGGAATTTTAGAAGTGAAAACTAGTAAGTTACACCACTGTAACTATTAGGAGATTTAACATATGTGGGAGTAAAGATAAAATATAATCTGCATTATTATTTTAAAGATATATTGATTCTTAAATTAATTACTATACAGTGCAAAACTGGATCTATTTCTCAGGGAAGATGTAAAATTAAGATCAAGCCATGTTGTAAATAACAAGCCTGGTTTTGAAAAAAAAAAATCTTTTTTCCCTCTTCTTTTTTTAATTCTTCATTCGACTAGACTGGAGGCATCTATATAAATATTTTAGACACAGACCAGGGGAAGAATTACTCTGTAGAAAGTTTTCCTTGTAAGATCTTTTCTCATTTGGGATGTGTTTCACTGCCTCAGTGACCATGTTTTAAAAGCGTGTTATATAATTCTCTGTAGATACCCATAGACAGATGTATTTATGGTTTTTGGAAACTTCATGTAATTTAGGCATAAAACTTGAAGTGTGTTTTATAGTTCCTCATTAATAATAGTTGAGAATTATGCTCATCTAAGGCAGCACACATAAATTCTTAATGTTCAGACATTCATTATATGCCTGTGAAGTTGCCATAGGAAAATAAAAGCTAGTGATCCCAAAGATTATTATTTATATATATTCTTTTAAACAATTTAGAAAATTGTGTTCATCCCTTAACAGTTACTTCCCTTCGATTTCCACATTCTTCATCTTAACCTAAAGATACCATACTGAATATTGAAAAAGTAAAATCAGGAACCAGACAAACTTTTTATTGAAGTTTTCATTAAGCTTGGCAGCACCTTATAAAAGGAAATGCTGAATCCATCATTTTATGGAAGTTATAAATTCAGGTAGTTTTTTGCAATCACAATTTAGAGATCCTAACAGTGTTTGCTTGTATCATATCTGAAGGCAGCTGTGGCACAGTTGCAGGTGGCTGGATGAAAGCTTGGTGTGTGTGTTGGCTTTACACCTATGAAGCAGGTGAAAAGGCAAAAGTCTTTTCTTGCTTTCCTGGCCAGAATGTAATTTATGTAGCAAATTGAAGTAATGCTTTAGCAATTGCAAATTGAACCGTAAAAACATTTCTTTCAATTTTTTTCTTACTTTCCAGCAGCAGAACTGGGTATGTAGAGCCATGAAAATGATCTGAGAGCTGAATAAAAGGAAGAGTAATTGGGATTTTCTACATGTTAGGGACTTCTTTCAGTTAGTATTAAAGAAAAAATCTCTGCTGAAACCTCACAATAGATGGATCAAAAAAGGTGCATTTTCTTCTAGAGTCACATGGTGACCAGATCTTTTTTTTCTGCTCATGCAGTGAGCAGAAAAAAAGAAACTAAATGTGGTACCATGATCTGAACAAGCACTTCAGCTGGCACACACATTTATTATTTCCTTGATCCAGACAAAAACTGCTTGCACTGGAGAAGTGTTATGTGGAGATACCAAAGGGAAGTTTACCTGTAGCACAGATTCCCCAAATTTTACTGTGGCTGTCTCTGAAGTTTCTTTTATTCTGAGGCTGGAAGCAGATTTGATGCAGCTTTGAACTCTGCAAAATGTGTGTGTGCATGCTGCAGGATCAGATATGTCCCAATTTTTTCTCCTTTCACTGAATACCATTACCTTGGACTTTCCAATCTGACGTCTGGTGTGAAATAATTGTTCCTTAGCTGGTATTTTATGGGCGTTAGATGCATGTTTCCTTCAGCTGAAACTACGAAAGCCTCTGGAAAAGAACAGACCTACTGTGCGCTAGTTTTGTTTTATGGTGTTGCTCTGGTTTTGGTCTTAAAGATTTTCTCCTGAGTTTTGCTCTGAATGGTATAGATAGAGCCAATATTGATGGCCAAATCCAACAGAGGTGCTTGCCTAAAACCAGCAGGAGGCATGGCTGATGTTGTGATACAAATTGGAAGTTATGAAAGGTGCATCACCCAAGCACGAGCACCTCTGCTCACTTGGCGGGCAGAATGCAGCAAGGGTCTGGATGGACCCAGTCGTGCTGCTGCCAACCAGAGAAGATTCCTGCACAGCCACTTGGTCACTGCTGCTGGATCTGTGGAGGGGATCAGATATTTCCTGTTGTCTGAGCCACCCAAAGCTTCACTGCTAGGATGAAACCCATTACCACTGGCATCTGGGATGTCCTTTTAACACATGGCTGGAGGAGGTGACATTGTGCCCACTGTGTTGTGTAACATGCTAGCGTGCATGTTGAGGATATAAACCTGTGCTAAATCGTCTCTTCAGGCTTATGATTTGTAAATTTAAACCGTAATCTCCTGGAGATTATATGAAAGAGGGTGTTGCAGGCACAAATGGATGAAGGGGATCCCTGTGCCATGGTGCAGGAGGAAATTTAGGAACTGTGGCTCTGGAAGAGGAAGAGACAGAGGGAGTATTATGGTAGGTTAAACAGGATGGAGACTGGGCTACTTCATGCGATCCAAGGAACATTTGCATCATATTCATTATAGCTAATGTGGAAAGAGTTTAACTCCTTGGGAAATAAGGGACTGAAACCAAATAATCCCACAAGGTGGATGACCTAACTAAAAAGCACTAACCAGGTTTTCCTTGGACAAATTATTTTCAGCAGTGTGGAACAGTGTCCCTTCTGCCTCCTTCTCATGTCTTTTTTCACCTTAAGTTTTCTTTCAATGTTGGCCTCCTAGAAAAGAAAAAAACCAAACCAAACCAACACTTTCCTGCCTACTAAATAGCTTACGGAGAGTGAAAAGACTGCTAAATTTTTTCATTATGATCAAAAAAACCCCTTTCTATAGACTTTGGCACAGAAATATTATCACCTCATGTGTCTTTTACAATTTTCCCTCTTTACAGTATTTGTTAGCACTTTGTATTTTCCTTTAAGTTAGTTTCTATCCAGGCTATCAAAGAGCATGCAACATGAATTTCTTATTGCATGAACAGGTTCCATGAAAAGTAGTGTGTAAGATACAGATCACATTGTAGCTGTTTTATTTTCTTGGCATTTAATGTGTGCATCCATCATGCCATCATAAACTCATCATTGCATTTTGTAACTCAGCTATTAAAAGTTTTCCACCCTGCAGTTGGTGGATGGGTTCACGGGCTGTCAGCTATGAAACAGTGATTCCCTAGCTTAAAAATTACTCTGTTCTGCTCAATGTCCCTATAAATAATTCAAGGAAAATCACAAATTCAGAAGTTTTCCCCTGCCCTGTTTCTGATGATAATAAATAATATTGTGGACCAAAAAGCAGTGATCTGCCAGGCAGAGTACATCCAGGGTAAGCTTCTGTGTGTCAGATGTGAACTTTGTGTCCCTCTTGGCAGGCAGTCACTCACACGAGCACTGGCAGCAAATCAGTGAGCATATGTGCTTGAGTAACTCCTGCCCAGTGGGGATAACACTTCACATTCTCTCTGAAAGAGAACTTTTTTTCAGGAATTCAGCAAAGCACAAAGATTTTGAGGACATGACTGCTTTTCCTGGAATTAGCAGGCTGAATTGAGTTGCAGGCTGAGATTCTTTGGTTCACCTAACGTTACATCTGCCATGTATAATACTGGATTTTTAAGTGCCAAGGCCATGCTGGTCGGAAAATGAATGTCTAGCTCAAGGGCTTGATTTATGAGAGTCAAACCAAGGGGAAGGGAGACTGGCCCAAGGTTGCTGTCATCTATTAATAAGACCAAAATGAAATCTCCGCATTGAGGCAACTATGAATTATTTAGTTACTGCAGATGGACAGGATGCTATTTCAGTCAACAGGGTTTGGCCAGAAACTGTTGTCAGAGACCTGGCTTTGCTTAAGGCCTGGTGTAAGGCATATGCAGCAGGTGCCTTGTCTTGCCAACTGAGCCATTTTCTTTTTCCTAATGAGCTTTGGCCCTTTAGCAGCATGTTGGTCCCTCAGAAAGAACTGAATGACTCTCCTCTAAGAGGCATGATTTTTATTTGTGCCAAGTTTGCCACACAAAAAATAGGGTAGTTCCAAGGCGTCTACTGTGTTCTGTCCCTAAAAATTTCTGTTTGGTCAGTAATGGAAAAAAATTATCAGCACAGCATTGCTATTACTCCGTGGTACCTGTTGGCCAAGCAAATGGTCCCAGAGGCTTGATGTGTGTATTATTTTCAGGCAGCTCTAAGTTTGTGCTTACTATACATCATTTTGAAAAAAATAGGGTTTTAAGCACTTGCTATAGAAATTACCTATAACACGGAAGATCTCAGTGGTTTATGTTTTTGCTGGTAAGTACGTAAGAAAGAGAAGAAAATACTTGAGCAACCTGACACCTACCTTGATCAATGTGGTCCTGCCTAGGCTGACCCAATGCCTTCATCCAGACTGTGGTGGGTGTATCTGCAGCCTCTGAAGAGCAGAGCCTGCTGGCTTCCCTGGTCAGATACAAATGCAATCCTGAGGCATTTTGTAAACCTATATTGTGGGAGGATACCCCCTTTCAGTTCTTCTCTTTTGGTGTGTTTTAATATATATCTTTATGGGCATTTTCATCAACAGAGCCATTCTCTAGTTTTGTCAAATTCTGGGTTTTTTCTGGTCTTTTTCCTGCCTACAAAATGCTGATTTTCTCTTCTATCTCGTTACTCATTCATTAATAAATTTAGCAAAACAGATTGATTTTATTATGGTACATACAAGTATTTTGCAATCCAGTTTATGTGACATAGAAAAATTAACAAATATTTCTATTTTTTGTTTTCTGTCTCTGAGCCAGCTTCTCATTGATTGGCATCCCTCGATCACTTACTCTTCAAAAACAGCTTTTTGGTAAGAGAATGTAAATGTCCATTAAAATATTTGTATTCATTTTCTGGTCACTGTTTTGTTTACTAATTCAAGGAATCACAGAAAAACATCACTTTTTGTAGAAAAGCCTTATTGTGTAACCCCAGCCATGAGCACTACATTTTTGTGATCTTCAGGTGATTAAAATTAGCATGATTGCACTATTAGTGGTGAAATAATACTGATGTGTGAGAACCTCTATTTTTATTGGCAGTCACTATAAATGGGTAGGAGTTAGTTAATAAGTGAGGCCAGGGCATCAGAAGGGTAAGGTGGTTCTGGTGCATGGTAAAGTTGAATATATGCTTTTTTTTCAGACAGTTTTCTTCTATGGACACAGATTTAACATTTTCTGTTTCTTACGGATACTCTGAGAACAGCAGCTTCATATTAGGTAGATAATTTTTTTTGTTCAAATTTCCCAGAATCAATTAATTATTTGGTATCTGAGAACTCTGATATTTCATAACCGAAAGTGTTAGGGTAGGAGGGAAGAGAAGTCAGAATATGTGGTGCCCCAGCTTATGTAAACTTGGGTGTTATATAAAGGAAGATTTAGTTGAACAGAATGCAGTATCAATTCATTTGTTTTACATATTTATTATGTGTCTGTAGGGCATAAATCACCTGTGACATTTATTTTCCAGTAAAATACTGAAATTACAACATCTCCACATGTGTGTATGTTAGAAGCAAGTCACGATTTTAATTCTGGACTAGAAATTGAGTTCATGTAAATTGCAACAGCTCCTCCAAAATCAGCAGAGTTACATGAATTTATCCCACCATAAGTTCTGGGCAGTATGTTTTAAATAGAGCCCCAAATAGTCAGTCTCACTGTCCTGAAAGCTAAGCTTATCTAGACAGAAAGGTCTACTAATTGACAAGGATCAAATAATGCATATTTCATACATCTCCTCCTCTTCCTTGGATTTGGTCATAAGATGCCTGTACGGTTTCTATTCAGTACAGGAATACTTCCAGGGATGTCCTTTTGTCTTCTCAAAGCAGCACAGCACTGGCTGTTCCACCAAGACAGCGGGGGAGCAGTTGCCACATCCTGGCCATGGCTCCTACCTGGATTTTCAGGGTGCTGTATGTGCCAGCTCACCATGGGCTGGGGAGAGTGGCAGTCACCATTCCAGTCCCCCAGCCTCAAAGCAGAATGGGTTTTGTGCACCATCAGCCTAAAGATCCAGTATTTGGTCTGGTGTGTTTGGTGAGTGGCATTAACAAAAATTAATGTTATAGAGAAAAGCCATTTTGTCCAGTTAAGTATTCTTCACCAAACTGGTTGCTGCCATCCATATTTCCAAGTATCTCATGTAACTTCACTCCTATGTGAGGATGAGGATATCTTCTATTTGGGGATGTTTCTCTGATGTCTGTCCTGCTTATTTAATCATTCTTGTCTAACAGAGGACCACTAACATGATACAGTTTTGTAGGCAGACAGAATCCACTTTCTTTATGCAAGTATATTATTCTGAGTCAATGAGAAGTAGAATGGTTGCACTGGGAAAGGGTTGCTAGCTTGAGAGCTCAGAGACAGAAGGGTTTTGCTGCAGAACAGTAAGAGAGCTTGAGACTGTCTAAAACTATAATCTTGTAATGTGCTAAATCTCAGTTCCCTAAACTCACAGTCTTTTTATATTATGGTAAGCTTGTCATAACTTGCAGGTGTAGGCTGGTAAATGGTGTGTATTATATTTAGTAAATAGGAAAAAAATTTAAACTTTCCCTGTAGATTTTGTTCTACTTAAACTTACTGGAAAAATGCAAGATGGCATGAAATGTCGAGTACCAAGACACAGCAGATTTAGTACAGCTTTTTCCTGGGGATGAACATTCAAGGACACTGAAGCCTTTCTGCTTCAATTCTGAAAAAGATGCAGACAAAGTAAATACTAGGTTTGTACTCATTTCTATTCTTTGCACTTCAGTTATCAATGCTCTAGCCAGTTTTTATTTTGGCAAGCCCAGTTACCAGGTTTGCTTGCTAAGGCTGTAGAGAAACATCATTTGTTGGCAAGATGGACTAGATGACGTAATGTTCATGGTTGTTCCTCGCTACAGCTTCTTCACTTCTGCTAAAGATTGCAGCACTGTAGTTTTGAGGTTTTGTTATTGCTATTGTTTCTTGACAACTGAAGTTAAAGCTGCTTGCCCATAACAACATGAAGTACGTTGTATTTGAAAGATATGAGCATTTATCAAAGCTCTATTCACAGGGTTTGAGTGTCTGTGGGCCACATTTTCAAAGGTGCCTAAAAACATAATAAACATCTAGAGATACGTGAAGTGACTGAGAGGCTAAATGATGGTTTGCTCTTTGAACCCAATCTCCTGGTAATGAATCTTTCTCTGCTGAGCAAAAGGATTTGGAAATACAGATTTCCACCTATTTTACCACCTGAGAAAAATCTATTAATCTCTCTCCCCTCTGGAGGAGTGCTATAAATGCACCAAACCATGAAGTTAAGTGTTTTTATACCTTGTAATGACAAATTGTCCATGTTAGTGTTCTTCTTTTAAAAGCAGGAACTATATAGGGCACTTCTTCAGGAAACTGGCTCTCTCCTCATTAAGCTAATCTTTTGCCCCAGAACATAGAGTATTCCACATGTTCACAATTGCTAAAACATGCTCTCACCATTAAGTCATTAATGAAGGTACCTAAGTAAGAGATACCATTACAGTCATTACCTAGTGACAAGACATAAAATTATTCTGACACCTCATCTCTTAGGCTAAATTCTGTTCTCATTTGGTGTGTCATTATCAAGATCGGAATTAAAATAAGAAAGTCAGGGTTTAGCGAATTTGTTTCTGATCTTGAAGCCATATAGCCCTGTTTGATGATGATGGTAACTGTTGCAGCCTTCACCTGTGAGGCAACAGCAGGAGTGGCAACAAACAAAAATGTGAAAAAAATTCCTATGATTTTTAGTCTAAAAGACATGACATGGGTGAATTCAAAATTGCGTAAACTAGAACCGGATGATCACCGTTTACCTTGGCTGTCAGTGGACCACAGGATCCTATCCTAATCTACTCTCTCTCTCCAACAGCATCACCTGGGATTTAGGTCCTTGCCAGCACCTGTGCTGCTATTATATTTTCCTTCTCAACACAGCAATGTTTTCTTTTAAAAGTAGCTACGAATTAAATTTTTCTATGTTCAAAAATTACAAAGTCATAAATATCTGACTCCAATCTGTCTGGTCAGAGACCAAAACAGACTTTTAAGTCTGGCAGAGTATACAGAGACCCTGTTCTGTGAACTGCCTTCTGTTTTTCTTATTTATTTTGAGGACAACATAGTAACATGCATTATTCTTTAAGCAATGTGTGCATGTGTTTGATATGTTTATTTTCTTTTGCTTCAGCTGCAGTGATCAGCAAACACAAGTGCAGAGCTGAGTACAGGTAAATTGTAATGCTAGTAAACGGTTTGCCAAAGCCTCATTACTGGGAGGAAGCAGTAATGCCAATTTACAGCTAGAAGCATTTTTTGGGTAGCATTTCATTCTAGCAGAAGGGAGCTTGATCTGCTGCAGGAGAGTAACATCTGTGCACACACCGTAGGGTGCACCTGCACCAGCATTGCAGTTTGGCTCAGGAGCATGATTTTGAAATGTCTCTCCTAACCCTGCCAGGTGTGACTCCCCATCACCTTGGCTGGTTATCCAGTGCCACCCCAGAGCCTCCATGTTCCTGCATACCCCACGCCAGGCCAACAGCATGACCTGGAAAAGCCTCACTCTAGAGGGCTGCAGTACAGCCACCATGTGATTTCACACAGTGCATTTGAAAAAAGCGAGTTCCTTGTTGTTGGCATTACCATAGTAGCAGTAATAATATTAATAATTATAGTAATGATGATGTCTCACAACAAGAAGGGCCATCATGTAATGTGAGCGTGGCCTTTCTGAGAGGGAGGGAGCCCTGATCACTATGGACACAAGCCAGCCTGTGCCTGCAGGAGCTGGGAGTCACTGGCCGCATTTTACCTCACAATATGCACATCTTGTCTATAATTTATAAGAAGAAACACTTTCCCTGAAACTTAGGAAGTACAGGCTGTCCATAAGGTTTTGCACCACAAAATACCAGGGCTGTCCTGTTTTGGCCACTGGCGACAAAGGTGGATTTTGTTCATGGTGATGGTGTGTTGATATTTGAAAATTAAAGGAAAGGAGACAAAAGTAGCACCTGCGTGCCTTGGGATTAAGTCTTGGAGAATATTTTCATGGCTGGAGAATTATTTATAGAGTTTGCATATTTATAGTCCTGCAAGAGCAGCATTTGATCAGAAATTGGGGACTAATTGCTAGCAAATATAAATTGTTCAATCTTAAACAAATAGACAAGAAAATACAAGATTGCGTGTATTCAGATTTAGTATTCAGATTTAGCATTAAAGGAAGAAAAGGGCAGAGAGATCAAAACCAACACAAAGAATGACAGTCAATGGAATAAGGACATACCAACCGATATATAAGCAATGACTTCATATTTTGAAATTTTGAGTCACTTTTCCTTGGTTTCCTGTGGTTTTTTTATCTCACGTTGATGCCAGAAATACTGTGATAGCATAGAGATCCACTCGTGTGCTTGCACGTTTGAAGCTGAGATTACAAGTACTTGGGGGCTAACACCAAGTCTGTTTATTAGCCTGGAGAGAACCAAGCTCCATGAATACCATTTATTCATTTGTAATGAATAAATAACACAAAGGAAAGTGATTTGGAAATAACTATTCAAAGGAGGAAAGTGCTAATATTTCAGTGCAACATTTGCATGAAGAATTATTTGCAAAGTGTTATTCAAACATATATCGAGGTACTGAATAAGGAAAACATTTATCCGTAATAAGTATTTGATAAAAATATTGCCCAGCTTTGCAATGAATAATTCAGTCTGCATTAGTAAGACGTGCATGACTCTGCATATTATTCATATCTTTATAAATGCTATGGTAAATTGCTCCAGGTTAATAGGTACTTATATCTTTTTCTGTATAGAATGCTATTAGGTCCAATTTCTCAAAGGAGTAGAGCCACCCAGAAGTTTAAATATGATAATGAGTTGCAGATACTAAATCTGTGTGTAAATCAGGCCATGGCAATGTTAGTCACAGGGAGGCTGTTTGGGACTGGCATGGAGGGATAATGCAGCAGCCCAAACTAGGGACATGTTCTGTAGGGCTCTGCATGTATTTATTTCACCCTAATCATCCTTTTATTATCAATACAAAACATGTTTAAAGTGGATACAGTTAAGTGTTTAAAAGCTGATTAGAATCTGAACAGATTGCTGATGGGAAATACCAAAAGATGGATAAGACTGATTACTGGACACTGTGATGAAAGATGACAAACCCTTGTGAAAAACAAGACACAATAATCTAGAAAGCTCACTCAGAAAGATGTCCCCACCATGTTTCTACTTCTGTTTCATTATAATTGACATTTAGGCAGGCAGTGGGAGTCAAGCAATGTAAATAGCTGTGAATCTGGCATCCTGTTGTTAAGCCCTGGACAGGCAGTGAACAAATCATGTTCCAAACCACAGAGATGTATATGAGGTATGTGTAAGAGAAGAGAGAAAAATAGATTGTGAAACAGTAATAACGTTTCCTTTAGATTTAGCTTTTTTAAAAGCTCATCATTCTAAAGCAAACTGCAGTTGCTTGATTCCAAAATCTGTGTGGTTTCTGAGAGGATTTAAAGTTAAGCTGGTTTGATTATTCACCCTCTGACATCAAAGAGGTCTCTAGACTGTATCAACCCATATGCCTGGTTAAAAGTTTGCATCTGTTGTAAAGCAGTTTTGATAACACAGCAGTCATATTGCCATAACGAAGATGCATTAATAACAGAACATTAAGAAAGTGTTGTATCTATTTATATCTCTCTGCTTATCTTTATGCGCATACTAACAGACCATTATTCCTGTACGTCGAACTATCCACCGACCCTAGAGTGGGGATACACACAGGACAAGAGTGTGCTAATGAAACATGAGTTATTTTATCAGCAAGCCATGCCTTGAAGTTCACTGAAGAAAAGCAGGGCAATAGAGTGCAGGCAACCAAGAGCACAGGAACACGATGACAGCAGGGCCTTGAAGGCACAGGACATTACCAGAAGCCTTAAGTACACATCACAAGTAGTAAATTACTGTTCTCAAGAGAAATGAAATCTTGAGAGCTGAGTGAAACCAGTTTCAGGGCCTAACTGGGACATGTGTTGAGTTGTGTAACAGCCTATTGCAGCTGGCTGGCAGCACAGGTGGAGGCTCCTGTAGATGGAACAAAAGATTGCAACAAAACCAACTAGTCACACAGGAATCTTATTTCAGAATTGGGTATGCGAATTGATCACTCTGATATCCCCTATGGATGCATATGTAAAAGTATTTCATCATTATATTTGCTCTAGTGATGTGTTGCTTGTGTTTGGTTTGAGGCTTTGGTTTAATTTGGGTGCAGGAAGCTATACATTGTGGTTTTCTTGGAAAACAAACATCGACACTAAATGCTTAAACCTAAGTGTTGCTTAAAACACCTTTGTTTTACACAAAGCTTGCAGACCTTCATCATCCCTGATGATGCCATTCCATATGTCCAATTCTAGCATAATTGGCATTGTAAATCACTGGAAAAGACTGCAAGAAGCAGATATGTTTAGACACAAAATATGGGTTTACAGTCTATATGGTCTTTGTAGGAACAAGATTCTTGTGACTGATTTTTAAGCTAAAGAAAACTGATGTGCCTCTTCTGCCTGCTTTTATTTTGTGCTGACGTAGGCTGATAGAGCAAATAAATAAATGATGTTTACACAAAGCTGTACTAGAATCATGTACGTTTTATAACATGGTCACACCTGAACAGGTTGATGATGTTGAGTATGTAAATTAAAGATGTTCTTACTGCATAAAAAGATGCTGCATGCTGTAAGTGACAAAGTCGAAACACTGACTTACAAACTAGCCGTGCCATCTGGTGAGCTTGTTAAGCAGCATCCTCTCAGGAGACAGCAGTAAATGTGAATGATCAGCCATGAATCCACTTAGTGGATATCCTGTAAGGATTCATTTTGAGCCCACATTTTTTATCTGTAGACAGTTCTGAAAAACAGTATCTGAAATGATTCCTTAGTTGCAGACATTTGGTACAGGGCTGGTGTTACAACTTCAGGACCACCTTCTTCGGAAAGCAGTAATAAAGGATTTGACTAGAAAATAATGTGAGCAGGGTTCTAATCCACCAGAATTTGACAGTACATGTCAGCTGTGGGCAACAGGCAACTTGGGATCCCACAGGACTCTGTGTTAAGGCAAATCTGCTTTCCCCCTCCCTTGAGACAGAAGTTTCAACCTGCAGAAACAGCATAACTTCACACTTCAGCTCTTACTGACACCTAATTGCTAGAGGCACTACTCTTTCATTTTGAGACCTTCCTATCACTCTTCCAGATTTGACTTCCTTTTCCTTTTCCAAGCTAGTGTTACATGCTGTTCTAAATGGGAGAGTTATCCTTAAACACTCTCTGAGAGATGCCTTCTCAAGTGTTGGGGTTTTTTTCCCCCATGTTGTACCTGGTGTTATCTACACAAGTGGTCTGTGTTTTTAGGAAGTCATTGATCTCTGCTGTATCAGTTTTAGCATGTTCATTAAGGACCTGTTTCAAAGAGGCAAAATCCTCCCTGCTTTTCTGTTTTCCTTTATCTCCTTGGTATCTGGCCTCTGGTAAAGTATTCTGGCTCCTCACACTGCCTCCCTTCCCTCAGCACCCTTCATTCTGGAAAGCTTTGCTTGGTAAGTACCCGGCTTCCTCTGAAGACCCCTGTAGGAGAAAGTGAGGTGCTATTGGCAACCTCAGGAACAAATAGCTGCAGCCTCTGTGCTGAGACAGGACAGAGTGCCTTCACACCAAGCTCCAGGGTAGCTCACACTGTGGATCCAAGCAGGCTCTGACATGAGGTTATGTAGAGCAAGTCACGGTTCTGCCTGATGTTTTAGTCACCTCAGATCTAACAGGCTGTGTGATGTAAAAGCAGAAATGCACCTGTTTTGTTGAATGTGTGAGCAGCTGTATCTTAAATATATATTTTCCATTTATATTTTCTTTTGAGAGGCTATTCATGCAATAATAACCTGAATTGGTTTGTACTGAAAAGACCTAACTTAATGCCATTTTTCAGCTTCAGAAAATACATTTAAATTTTATTCTAGCAGGATCTAATTCTTTATTTCACTCAAGCAAACCCAAGATGTTCACGCTGCTAAAAGCAAACAACAACAACAACAACCAAAAAAACAAAACAAAAAAAAAAAAAAACCCACCCAAAAACCCCCCAAACAAACAAACAAAAAAAAATAAAAACAAAACAAAAACCAGGCTGGCAGATTCAGCAAATTGTTAATAGCATTAAATGATGCAATAGCCAAGACTTCATTACTCTCACCAGATATAGCATGGTGTGTTATAAGTATTAGCAAAACTGACCTTCAGTTGTGAAATTAAGTTAATAGATTTGAGGCACATTTGGCCAAACTTCTACACTTAGTTTGGCAGGGCACCCCCCGGGCTGCTCTTGAGACATGCAGCCCCTTGGCCGTACTGCTGGCGTGTCAGAGCTGACAGCCCAGAGCTGAGGTGCTCTATTCTCCTCCTAAGATGGGGTGTGAAGGGAGAAATCACAAGTGATAAGCCTTCAGGTGGGCTCAGAGCATCTCCCTATGTGGACCTTATTCCAGGGTTAGTTCCAGCATTTGGGGCCAGATGAGGCTACAGGGACCAGTCAATCTGACCATCCATCAGAGAACTACACCCACTGCAGTTGGTAAATTTGCCTCATACAAATAAGATTATTCTACGTGGGCTGCTTTTAATTGAGCACTGTATTTCCCCCTTTATTTGTGGCTCAGCTTTGGCAAAATCACTACTATACAGTGACAAAAATCTCCACAAAAACACCATGAGCCTTGGGTAGAACGCCAAGGAGTGTAATTACTGATGCGCACAACAAGCCATTTCACTTGTGGTGGAAGTGCGATCCTAGCATTGATTTTTCCATTACTGCATCAAACTCCATGTATGATGCATTAACAGCGCTTCAGTGGGTGGATATAAAAATCTGTCACTTGTTACAGCTGCCTCAGTGCCTGCCCTCTAACAGCCTCAAAACCTGTGCTGTGGCCTGCCAGCGGGTATTTCAGTGGTGTGAGAAACGATCACTTTGGCACAAGAGAAACCAGATAGTGAGAGGAGACACGGCAGCACATTCTATCTGCAAGACTGCACCTGCCACAGGAGCCTGAATGGTGCAGGCAAGGGAGTCGGGGGGTCACCAAGTGGGCCGGAATTAAATGAATAGTTTGTCCCCCAAGATGGGGAGCTGCCAGTGCAGGTGTACCAGTGTACGCTGGCACTGCATGTGGGGTGTGACCTGCTGTGCTTGGGGTAGGGTGAAGCCCTTTGTCTCATCCTTGTATGAAAGCACTGACCCAAGGCAGACATGAAAAAGAGCATTCCCACAGTTCCTAGTTCTATGTAAGGACATTTTCTGAATCCCTAAGATACAACTTCTGTTATCCACTTGGTCCACCTGCCAGCAAATTTGCTTTTCAAACACACTTGGTAAATGGTTGCTCCATGTGGCTTAGCCGTCCTGCACAAAGTTTTAATTTCCTCTCTGTTCCACCTTCAGAGGTTCTTTACCTTCCCTAAAATGTGTGTGAGGTGTCTCACTAGGATCCTCAGAGCCACAAAAAAGGACAGTAAAAGGAGTCAGAAACAGCACATCTGACCCTCCACCTTTCAAAAGGTGGAAGTTTTTGGAAGAAACAAAGTGTAACAAGAGTCGGGGACGTGCTGTCAGATGCCGTGGTTAGAGGGCTGGTAAGAAGAGGTGGGGGAGTGCATCAGGATCAATGCAGCATTTGGATGAATCCAGAAATAATGATCTTGTACCAGCCCAACATATGATCCGTCTAGAAAACCTTCCTCGAGGTTACTTCAAGAGGTTGCAGGCAAGAAGATAGTTAGCAAAAGACGAAGTGGAATTGGGAGAGAAGCAGGGAAGATTGGGAGAGTGAGAGGGGATAATGAGGTAAGTTGTGGTTTAACCCCAGCCACCAACTCAGCCCCACACAGCTGCTTGCTCACTGCCCCTGGTGGGATCGGGGAAGAGAATTGGAAGGGTAACAGTGAGAAAGCTCTTGGGTTGACGTAAGTACAGTTTAATAACTGAAATAAAATAATAAGAATTTGTAATGAAAAGAAAATTATGAAAGAGGGAGAAATAGAACCCCAGAAAGAGAGGTGATACAAAAAAGCCCAATTGCTCACCACCAACAGACCAATGCTCAGCCTGCTCTGAGCAGCAGTCCCTCACCAACCTTCCCCCAGCTCTATCTGCTGAGCGTGATGGGACATCCTTGGGGTCACTTGGGGTCAGCTGTCCAGGCTGTGTTTCTTCCCTGCACCTTGTGTACCCCCAGCCTGCTCACTGGTGGGTGGTGCAGAAAAGGCCTTGACTCTGTGTATGCGCTGCCCAGCAATAATGAAAACACCATGAATTATGAACGCTGCTTGCAGCACAAATCCAAACCACAGCCCCAAAGTAGCTACCGTGAAGAAACTGAGCTCTACCCCAGCCCAAACCAGCACAGTGCAAAAGCAGTGCAGTATTTCTCTGATGTGCTAAATAGAACTAAGTGGTAACCTGTTGAGAATTTATATCACAGGGTCAGTTTATGTGAGCCTGCATTTTCCTATGCTTGATACCTGAAAGTGGTATCACTCATCCCGACTTTCCTGGGATTAGTTTTACCATAAAATGACAGTCAGGCACTCAACAACTGTGATTTGAAGATAAGTTAAATTTATTCAGTATCAGCAGTGCATCGTTCTACATGGCTTGGGGCGGTGTGATTCATCACATGCAAGAGTTTCCTGCAAGAATATTAACTAATCTTATAGGAATATAAATGTGTTGAAGAAATTTGGCCCCAAAAAATTACTTCCTTGTTTTCAGTAATTCCTATTACTATTTCTTTTTAAGCAAGCTTTCCAATACTGCAAACTGCAATTCCTGCTGGCGTTGTTACTGTTTCTTGTACGGTTAACTGGAGCAAAAAAGGTCCACATAATATTTTAGTTTCTCCTTACAAATGGCAAGAATAAGCTCCAGTCCAGGGACTTTGAAAACTAAATGCTTCCTCCCTGGTATTCCTTAGCAAGCAAAATTTCTCCACCCAAAAATACTCTGACATTGTCCAAACACAAATGCCAGCAGAAGCAGAAAAGAAACATGGAAATATTTTTGCTTTCTTTCCGAGTACATGAGGATAAAGAGCAATATTTATCTGCACACACAAGATCATTTAAACCTGTGTCGTACCCTATCAAATTTGTATTCCTCCTACCTACCCCACTGGCAATACTGTGCCACAAAATGAGTTCTGT
Organism: Machaerirhynchus nigripectus; assembly: GCA_013397975.1. Taxonomy (NCBI): domain Eukaryota; kingdom Metazoa; phylum Chordata; class Aves; order Passeriformes; family Dicruridae; genus Machaerirhynchus; species Machaerirhynchus nigripectus. The sequence goes on from VZRQ01010885.1 coordinate 715,856, forward strand.
AAGTCACCCCTCGTCACATTGCCTCTGTTGGTCTGACTCCATGGAGTCACCTGTGTGGTCCTGCCTGGAGTTACCAGCAGCTTCATGAGGTGCTCAGCAGGGCTGTGGGAGAGGCTGCCCAGCCTCACCGGTTCTCATGTCTGGCTGTAATGGTCTCTGTCCGGCCTGTTCTCTTGCTTGAATCACCTCTCACAAGGGAGACCTGGGAGCAGCCCTTGAACTTGCTGCCCCACCAGTGTTCAGAAGACTGAAGTCCCTGCCTGAACAGCAGACACGCAAACCTCCTGCTGTCCTGCCACATGCGCCCTTCCCCGTGGTCTGTGCCCCCTGTATGCCTCCAGCTTTGCCAGGAGGAATTCTCATCCTTACGGTTACTCCTCGGCCTGACCTCTCTGTTGGAAGGCTGCCAGCAAAATTAGAAATTAATTTCAGGTTTAGCGGTGGTTTTATGTGATGCAATTGCTTGTCTGCTGGGAACATGATTCAATTCCCAGATAGAGTCACTGGGCACTGAACAGACTGTGCAGAGTAACAGTTTTCAATCAATACTGACCTGAGCTGGAGATGAACCCATCTGGAAGAGATGCGAAGCTCTGCAAAGCTCCCATTTACAATTCCCTTTGACATGCCAACTCCCTACCACTGGCCGATCCCTTCTTTCCCAGGATCATTATGAAGCAAACTCTACTTAATTTAGGTCATGGCCTTATGTTTGATTTTTCAGAGAATTATGACCTACTTTGTGGCTGGGCTCTGTGCTTGTTTTTAACTCTTCAGATGGAGTAAATAGTAAGTAAGTTAATTACAGGAGGACAAGCATTTATTTTTAATACTTTTATAATTTAATTTATTTTTAATATTTTTAATAGCTTCTCAGGGTAACCAGTGTAACGTGAAAATATTTAGGGCCCTTCTTTGTAAATCTAACAACTACTAGTTCTGAATCTGTTGCTTTTATTCCTAACCATGATGAAGTGTCTTACACCTCACTGCAGAGCATTACGAGAAATTCTGCCAAAATGAAACCTCTGGCCTGAAACACTGTAAAGAACACATAGCTTAGAATAATGCTGCATCTTGCCACTGGCTAAACTGATCTAGGCCTAACCATGTCTGCGGGAAGAAAGGAAAAACAAAAAAGGAGATTCCCCCCTCCCCATGCTCTTAATCCACCTTTCTCTATACTAATCTGAAGATGAGCTTGTGAATAGTCAATAAGGAGGCCAGGGCCCAGTTTGCTGAGCATCTGGCCTAGATCAGCTGATGTATATAATTTATATTTTGAACCTCATCACACCAGCAGCAGATTGTATTCCTGAACAGTAAATATTGACTGCTATAAGGCCCTATTCAGCTTCAACAAATCATTCTTTCCTATTCTAGCTCTTTTCCTAGATTAAGTCCCGATAAGCAAATTAAAGCATGTGACAGCAAGATAGGCCAACACAGCAGGGTTTTGAAGCTGTGTTTTGATTTTTGCTGGAAAGGAAGTATGTCACAAATGCTGTACCTTAACCAGGTCATACTGCAGTTTCCCCAAATTATATATGCCCCTCTTCTAAAGAACAATAAAAGTTTGCTAATTGGGCCATAACACACAGCACATTTCTGAATAGTGTGGTACATAACAAGCAGACCTCTAGGAACAGGGGGTAACCAAAGACCTGATAGAGACACAGCCCTGAAGACCTTAATTAACCGAAACAGTCTCCGACCTTCGCTTTGTCCAAGCAAAGCCTCCAAGACAGGGTGTAACACATTTCTCCAATAAACTTGTCACACGGGAAAGGCCGTGCAGCCGTGCTTGGTTGGGCCTGCCTGCACCGAAAGGTAAGAGGATCTCAGGTTGTTTACCAGAAGGTATTGCACAATGCACAAGTTAAAACCAGGCTGGCAGGCTCTGTGGGAGCCACACTGCATAGCACTTCCCCAGCTGCCTGGGTCAAAGGCTTGCATAACGTCAAGAGAAGTAATGTGTATCTGTGATATTATTTGAAGAAGCTTCATTCAAAATATAATCTGGTGTGATTTTCCAGCTCAGCATGCAGATTTTGAATTTCTAACATATAAAGAGAAAAAAAAGGACTAGCTCATTGTATTGACATGTATTGTTTGGTTAATTTTAGATTTTGTGGCACTCTCAGTAAACCATTTCACACATTTAGGTAATTTCTTGATACAGTTGCATAGGAGTAATAATGCCAGGAAATACAGACTTGCTTTATCCCTCTTTCATGCAGTGCCAAGTAAGAAGCTCTGATGAAGTCAGAGCAGTTACTCCAATGTGAAATGCAGGACTCTCATCCTCACACCACACAGAGTGATGCTGTCACTGTTTTGTTTTAAACACACTATTCTGCACTGAGTCTTCAAATTTATGTTATTTGACTCAATAAATGTTTGATGGTCTCAGTGTAGCATCTAGTGGAGAAAGGGTAAATAACAGAAAAAATGCAAAGCAGAACTGTGCCATTAACCCTGGTGCACAGCGGGGATGAAAGTGTGCCCTGTTGGGGAGGGGGAATGCTGGGAATACTCCCTCAAATCACTCATTGGAACACTTGGAGGGTTTCTGCAAAGTGGCTGCAGTTAACTGGGTACAATGCAGGTCTTCTAATCCTGGCAGAACAGGATGGTATCACTGGCCTGAATTCAGCTCAGGAGAGTCTGTGTCTGAGGTACACAATTGCTATGAAGGCAAATTGTCCTTTAGAAACTTCCCTACTTACTTTAAATTTGCTTTTGCTGCAGCAATTATGCTTCTGTCGTGGTTTAGTCAGTTTTGTGTTTCTTGAGTTCATGCTAATACTGTCTCCAATTTATCTACTGAGCCGGAGCTGCTGTTCCCCAAATTCTGTCCTGACTTAGCCCCTGCACAACCCAAATGATGTTGCTGCAGCAGCTGGTCACACTGGAAACACCACAGCCAGATCTGGCTCAGAGGGGACTTGGCTCAGGGCTAGTCCAGGACCCGTAGTGCAGCCAGACCTCGCAGGGCTCAGGGAAGTTGTGAATGCACAAGTAAAGCAGGAATTGTTCCCGCTGCCTTTGCATATTTAATCTGGGATTCAAGGGCTTAGTTTTCGAGACATACAAAATCTCAGCAGGTCCTGAAAAATGGGGTCCTCTGTGTAATTATTTAACAGCAGCAAAAAAAAGCTTATTGTAACATTTTTAATACAATTTTTTTTTCTGAATGTCATTATTATATCCTGTTCATAAACAAATTAGAGTAGCATATCCATGGTAAAAGAGAAGAAAGCCTACTTTTCAATAACCATGACCTTAACAAAGTAAAGAATAGAAGGCTTTATAATTTTATAATTTTATAATTTTATATGTTTTATAATTATTTTCTTTAAACTTTACTGTGAATTTTCAAGTGCATAATGTCTTTAGTATTTTATGGGGAGGTGAACAAAGAAGCACAAATCTATACACCAGAGTCTGCCTCTAGGCACAGTTCATAGTGGAGAGTCCTCCACTGTTAGAGGGGGGAGACAGCTATGAAATTAATGATGGGTTTGCAGAGCTAGTTCCTCATGATATGGCATGGAAATGTGCTGCCTTGGGCAGGAATACAAAGTAGAGGGTATGTCCCTCATTAATGGTACCTCTAGAGAACACTGTGATTAACCCAAAATTATCTGAGATACAATTTCTTTGCAATTCATGAGGACTCTGTATGTTGCCACATATGTGTAGCAAGCAATTACAGAAGAATCTGCATTAGCCTTGTGGCACTAACCACAAGGTTAGTGGTAGCAGCAGACTCAAGGGTTCCCCATTCTGTATTTGTCCTTGCTAAATCTTCAAAGCAAGATAGAGACGTGATCAGATGTGCTCACTCCTTCATCCCATTAGCACACTGGAACGTGTAAAGCAGGCAGGATTCCCATTTTCCTACTTTGGTGCAGAGAGTAGAGCTGATAGTGCTGCCTGCAAGCAGTGGGACTGCCCAGATTGTCTCCTGAAGCGCCTCCCAGGTCATCTCCTAAAGTGCCTTTCAGCTCTGTCCTAATCTCAGTCCAACCCTTCATTGCTTGATGTTTTCCTGTTCCTCTGAACTGCCGGGGTCCTGTCTGGTGATCCCAGAACAAGTCCACTGCAATAAGGGTAACTATCCTGTTTTTTGAGTATTTAAGAAAGGGCAGCAGACATCACCAAAAAAACCCTCTCACTGCAGTCCAGTAAGTGACACAGCCTGCAGCTGGAGAGAAAGAGCTCCAGAATTTTACTTTTTCACACAGAGAGGAATTCAAGCACACTTTCTACTGTACTAAAGCTGACTTAGGAGTATCAGTAACAATACTATTGGTAAAGCCAAGCATTCAAAAAAGTTTGTTTCCAAGATTGTGAAATAATATAGGTGCATTTTAAGTTTCATTCTGTTGTTCTTTGGGTTTTCTTCTGACTTTTTCGACTTTCATGTTTCCAAGTCCCCACAACGATTATGACTAGAAACATTGTCATTATCACTCTTATCATCAGAACCATGACTGTTTATAACACTAGTACATGAAAGCTAAGATTCTTAGATAACAAGCAAATTTTATGAGCTGTGGGTAACATTACAGACCTGCTACAGATCAGATAAAAGCCACATTAAATGTGCAACTAAATGCTAGCCTTGGTGGTGGTGTCACCAAAGCCATGAAGCACTAAGATCCTGTCCTCAGTGTGTGGTCCCTTTGGGGTTGAGTAAGAAAGGTGCAGGTAGAGTAATGGTGTAAGAGCAATACTGTGCTTTGTTGGTTTCAGTGTTGTCAGTCCATAGGGCTGGCAACTCACCCTATACTGGCATCTCTCGTCTTCTGTTCTCTGGTAACCCAGAAGCCAATATTGTGTCTGTGAAAGCAGCTTTCCAGGGTTCTATTCACCAAAGGCCTAATGGTTTGAAAACTTCTGCTGGCTCTCTGGTCCTCTTGTCTTTGCTGGAAGTTTCAGGTGTCATCTGGTACACTCTGTCCATTTTTACACACCCTATTTTTAGGGTACAAACATTTTTAAATAAAAAGGAACACACACAATTTTTTACTTTTGATCTGAAAATATTTTTCCGCCCTATTAGAAAATGCAGTGAGTGAATTTTCTGTAAATGTTGATGGTTTTTATTATAATTAGTTTGGCTAATTTCTATATGATCAGCCCAAGCTTTCTAGTATTTTTTGCTACTTATGACATGAACTTTGTAACCACGTCAGGAAGCCAGAAAGTGAACATTCTATGAATCAAAAATGCAAAATGGGTTGTACAGTTCCTGGAAGAACTTAACTGGTCAAAAACTCTCTCTGGGCAACTTTTTTGCAGGGAAGCCAGAATGTGGGTGTATCAGGAAGTATTTTGCACATATTTTTTGTTTAGCTGAGTTGCTGCTGTGCCATCTTTGTCTTTTTCTCAGGACAGGCCAAATTTGGCAGTTTTCTGTACTGTACTCCAATTCAAGGTCAGAGCAAACCACAACAGTCAATAAGCACTCTTTTATTTTTCTCTTCAGAGATATTTGTAAAGAACACTTACTTTGGGAACATGTCATATTATACTGCAATGGAGAAAGACATTTTCAGGACTGGGGTTGCATTTCTGGCTATGGTTTACCAGCAGGGGAAAAGCCCTGCACTGCTGCTGGCTGTTGGCAGACAATGCCGACCTCAAAACCGCAGCTGTGGAATTGCGGCGCAGTGAGAGGTGACACACGGTCTCCGCTGTGTCTCACACGAGTGACAAGTTCTGTGCAAACTTTTGTAAAGAAGCCTGGGAAAGGCCGAAGTAACCAAGCACTACTGTATTATTTTTTTTTTTTTAATCTGAAGGAAAAAAAAAGGGAAGGGATGACAGAGAGGCCATTTTCTCCTCTCTTGTTCTATCTGTATTGGTGTTTTTCAAAAGGTTTCCTGATGTTCTACTGGAAACAGGCCTGAAATATGAAACTGCCCATCTGAAAGCCTGAGCTCATTCCAGTGCCTGCCTTGTAGATCAAGGAAGCAAAACCATCACAAACAACTTCTTCACTGATGTACAGTGTGTACTGCTTATCTACACAAGCTGCTGTCACCTTAAGAGAATAAAGGCTGTGGCCTTCACTCAGAGATCTTAGCAACAGAAATGTGAATGGCATTGAGTGCAACACAGCAACCTGTGCACTTATATAATTCTTATTAGAACCAGTGCTATCTGACTTTCAGCGTTGAAAGAAAACTACTTTCCTGATAGTTACCTACAATTCAGCCAAATACAGGTCAAGGTAAAGTTAGGGGAAAATAATATAAAGCCTGTGGAGGTGAAACCTGTGTGTCTGAGCTGTTCATTTCAAATATTAACTGAATTTTTTTTATCACTGTAGAAAGAAATCAATAGTAGAATTGAAGTAATTCCTCACAGATGGAGCCCACTGATACTGTCTTGTTTTTTGCATGTATCTTTCTCTCCTCCCAAATACTCCAGAAATTTTCTGACAAGTTCCAGATCCCGAAGGCTTTAGTGGTAGTTGTTAGTGCTGGGTTGCTTAATGATGGACTTAGAAAAAGAAAAAAACTATTTTAAAATATGCAACACAGCTCAAACCAAAGTTATAGGCCTGTTGCAGAAATTACTGGGTGAGGTTCCTTGGGCAAAGTCAAAATGAAGGTCTAACTAAACTGTCGTTTTTGTCTTTGTATCTATGCAACTGGTTTGCTAAATTAGGATCACTGTATCTCATCTCAAAATGTTGATTAAATCCCTGTTAAGGTTCTAAAAATGTTCATTAGCTGTTTCATTGATTTAAATGTTTTACTGGGATTTCTCAAGTTCAGTCCACACAGGATATGACAGGAAGCAAGAGGTCTGAGGTGGACATCTTTCTGCTGTGGCTGTAATATAAGAAAGGCTGACCCAAGTCACACCAAAGGTCCAGGTAACCTGGTGCCCTGCAGTTGCCTGCAGTAGAAATATGAGGACAGAGCACTTACAGCTTAATTTCTCCTCCTATTTAGCAGTGCAATCTCTGACTATGTAAGGACAGAACTGGAGGCTCTGTCCATTTCTCTGCAAAGCAGCCTGTTTTTCTGTTAATTTGTCTAGGAACTTCTTGCAGCCGTAAGTATTTTTGGCATCTAAAAGATCTCATGATGATGATGAATTATCCAAATTAAGCAGATGTTGTTTAAATAGTACTTCCTTTTGCTTGTTTTACACTTGCATCTGAAAAAATATTATTAGATTCACAGTTGTTCCCATAAGAAATGAGTAATTGTTCCCTGTTCACCTTCCCCATGTCAGACTTGATTTTTTATACCTGTATTACATTTCCTATTTCTCATCTATTTTCTAAGTAGTTCCAGAGTACTTGATCCATCTTAGAAGGCATTCCATCTTTCTGATCAGTCTGGTCACTCTTTTTCCTGTTTTTTCATGTTTTTCCGATGCTTAAGATGCTACCACAAATCAAGATGCTATAAGCACAATTTTATCTTGTATTAAAGGAAAGAACATTATTCCTGAAGATTTATACAGTAGCATTTTATTTTATTTTATTTTATTTTATTTTATTTTATTTTATTTTATTTTATTGCGGCTTTTTCATTCTCTTCTGTCCTTATCAGTCCTAACTTAACTGCCTCTCTGAGCACTAAGATAACAATTTCAGGAAACTATCCATAGTGATTTCAAGATATCTTTGCTGACTGATATGAACTAATTAGAGCCTACTATGTTGCACAAGTAGAGATTTTTTGTTTTCCTTTCATTGACATCTGTGATCATTGCATTTCAACTGCTATTTTATCACCTACTCCATCTTTTTCACGATGTTTTTTCTTTTGGCTACTTTGTGCCAGCAGTTTTGGTTTTCCTGAATAATTGTGAACCCATAGAAAACACTGTCCAATCCTGTTTCAGTTACCACTTGTGAATAGGGTGTAAAGCTCAGGTGCGTTTGGAATCTCACTGGTTACTCCCTTCTTTGTGATCATTTACCCATCCATCTTCCCTTTGCAGCAGTTACCAGTCACAAAGAGAGCTCCCCTCCTCCACTTTGTAAAACTGTTTGGGGAGATCTTTATACATGATTGCTTCATCCAGGCTGCATCTTAAATGTTCTTCACATCATGTCTGCAGTTTCTTTAGCAGTCAGACTGGGAAGATACCCCGAATGTGCTCTGTCTCCCTGAGTCCCATACAGTTGGATTTCCTTTCTGTGGAAATTAGATTGAGAGTAAAAGCAAGGTGGGAAGAGGAGAGGAGGAAGATAGCAGACGATGGTACAAACTTGATCTTCTTCCGACAGGGAGTTGATTATGGCTGAGGACTCCAGTGTCCCAGTGTTTGTACAAAGTCTACATAAGCCAGCTCCTCTTTATCAATGTTTGCTGACCAGGTTTGCAGTTTCCACTTCTCATTACATGGTGATGAGCCATGTGGTAGACTGACTGGTTTGTCATTTCTGTTTTCTCTGAAGTCTTGTCTAAAAATTTCTATTCCTCCAGAACTGAGTTCACTCCAAACCATAAATTACAAAGCACAGTTAATGGTTTGGCGATTTCAGATCCAAGTTCCTTTTGAACCCTGGGGTGAAAAACACATTGTCCTGGCAGCCAGGTACTGTACAGTTCACTGACTGGCTCCAAAACAACAGGTACTCAGTTTTGCAAATATGTTTTTTTCTGATCGTGCCCCTAAAAAGGTTTTGTTGTGGCAATCACTTCAGAATCTGCCATGAAGAACAGTGATGGAAAAAAAGTACTTAGTTTTCTCCTGTTTTCCCTGAGTGCTTCTGTTACATCTGAACAGAATGGACAGAATGCTCCTATTACATCTCTGTTGCCTGCTACTTCCTCACATTCTCTGGCAGATCTGTTCTTGATGTATTTGGAAAACAATTTATGCTTCAAAATATTTTTTTGACCTGGTTTATTATGGGGTTTTTTCCAGAGTTTATGCTACTTGCCAGAGTTTATGCTACTCCTTTTGGACAGAAGCAGAAAATAACAGTATTCCACAAGTGAATGTACAAGTGAAGTTCACAAAAAGGCTCAGCTATTTGCCGTGGCTATCTAGAAGTTCAGCCCGGTGGTACTTTGATGCGCATTAAAGGCAAAGGAGTTTGTCAAAGGCTGGCTGGAGAAAAAAGGACTTAGTGAAATATGGTCCAGAAACTCTAAGTACTTATGTTTCCATTATCTTTCAGTGTCAGTGTATTTCTGAGCATTATTTGTTAAATAGTTATAAAAGAAATACAGCCAGCCTCCAGACTGGATGATAGCTGCAACAAGCTTATTACCACAAATTATTGTTTCACAGTATTCTAACAATTAGAACTGTGGAGCCCTATGGCACCAGGTATTGCACAAACTTAAAGAGAAAGTGAGTCCCTGTTCCAGGCAGCAAAATTATTCTGTCCCCCTAGCTTAGGACACTGCTAAACACCCACATTCAGTATTTATGTCCATAGTATGGGTATATTAACAGTGATCCCAAAGCCATGTTCCAGCACAAACTTCTCTGCCATTTATGTTGAGCAGTGGCACTTCCCACATGGGATTTGGCCAGCTTTAGGGTTGTTCCCTGAGTAACGTGTGTATGTTCTAAGAGCTTTGCTGAAGTAGGACCCTACTTTATAGAAAATGTATTTGCTTATAAACATACATTATGCTTGATCAAGCTTAGTGTTAAGATTAAGTGCCTTGTCTCCTCTTTTCACAGCTAAACTCCACCTGTGGCGAGAGTCATTTATCTTGAATTGCTTTAATGCAGTGTTTAAGTGTGTCTTCTTGGCCACAAAGCAGTTTGCATGTATTTCAGTGAGAGGCTTAAAATCCCATTCACATTTTTAATATACATTTTTCTCACATAAATTATCACAGCTTGGTTGGCAGGTCTTGCATAAGTAATAAGGCTGTTGGCACAAACACCGCAGATCTGTTAGGTAAAGGAGAAGCTTTTGTATGCTTCTATATTTACACAAGACATTTTACTTGTACAAAATGGTTTAGGATACTGGTGTTTAACTAGCAGGACACAACGAGTCATGAGATAACATATCCTCCCCAAAATGCATCAACAGAGTACAGATAATCCCCATGCACTGGTTTGAAAATTAAGCTCTTGCTATGCAAAATACCTTCACAAAACACAGCTTTCATTGCTTATGTACACAGGCAGACAACAGCCAAAAATTTGCTGTTACATGGAACAGCCATGCTCCTGAAAGAGAATTGAGCTGAATGCACTTTTTGCATGAGAAAGGAATGTGCTCTTTCGAGTAAATAATGACAAAGTGACATTTCAGTTTGCTTTCTCTCTTTCATTCATAATTTTGGGAAGTGATTGCTCAGGGTATATAACATGGATCTCAGAATTCTGCACAGTAAGTTTTTTGCTGAACTCTGCATTGTAAGTTCTGAGCAATGTCTGCACTCAAACATCCTGCAGTGCAGTTTTGCTCCATTGCTGTTGTAAGAGCATGAGCTGGAGAACTTTGTCTCAATAGCTGTTTAGTGCTCTTGCAAAGTAGGCCTGACCTGAAGTACTCTGCACACGGTGGGAATCTTCCACTGTCTTGATTTGGGGCTTTGAATCAAGTCTTCTGTAAACAACAAAATGCAGAAAAGACAATGTATTGCAAGGAAATAACTTTGGAATGTATATATAATATCTGTATGTGTCACCAATTTTGTGTTAGATCAGCAAAACAAATCCCTTTGTAATAGTGCAAGGTTACATTTGCCAAAACAATGTTGTGTAGTTCTATGGTCACCACATTGAGTGGTTTGGGTTGCTCCTCTATCACACTCTCTTGAAAGTAATGTATTAATTATTGTTCTTCTCAAATTGAGCATAGCTGTATATTTAACACAAACCATGCACAAGAAAATGATGTGAAAATGTGTGAGGCAGAATTGGAAGCTTAAGTGCAAATGGATTAAAATGTATGTATGCAACTTGTGTCTAAATTTGACATGATCTGAAAGAGAATTATCAGGAAACCAAGACAACTCTGCAGCTAAGGATGCCTTTAATGCACAGAAGAACATATGCCCTGCTCAAGAGGCTGGCAGCAGCTCACAAGTGCAGGATGCACTTGCTGGATGTCTCTACATGCACCACAATCAGTTTGTCAATATAACTACAGAGATGTTCAAGAAGAGCTGGAGAAACATGAATGCAATAAGGAATAGCATTACTGATGCTGTGTGTATTATTTTGGGGCTTTATGAAATCATCAATCTAGGTATTGTTCAATCCAGGGGAATCATTCACATTTCAAGCTTTGTAATCTTATAGACATTTATTAATAAAATGTAAATGTCAGCAATTTATAACTGTTTTCTACTCATTATCATTAAGAAGTCTATTATTTAAAAGTGCTCCAGAGATTGTGATCTGAAATTTCTGCTTGACTGCCTTACCCAAATTCAGTCTTCTCACCTGTGATTCAACTTGTTCCTGAAAGAAGTCATGTGGAGTATCCTGTATATCCTAATACTCGCTCAGGAAATGGGAGAGGTTACAGGTCCCTGGATTATTAAGCCTATTAACATGGAGGGGGTACGATTGCTTTATTAAAAGTAATTGGGGGAAAACACTGCTAAGAGGGAAGAACTATTTAAGCAAAAGAACAAAACTGGCACAAGAGCAATTTAGGCTGGAAATGTATATAATGCAAACAGCAAACAAATGAGATTTTAGAAAGCTTTCTAATTAGAAAAGATCATGCAAACTCTTTCAGCATTACTCCATATCTTGTTGTGGTTAGGAATTTAATTTTGAAATCCAATAACTCATTCCCAAATATTGTACTCAGTAATCTTAAGGGTCTTTCCCAGCCTAAATGATTCTATATATTCTATGTGTCTGCTATTAGGTAAAGAGCTTGTTGTGAGAGGTTGTATTTTAATAAGTGGACATTAAAGACATTTTTAACCAAACCCTTTCATACACAGTGTAAGTACATCAAAGGACCGAGTTGTGTTAAACCACGTCTTTGAACGCGAACCTTCCCATGGGCCACGTATGAAAATCTTTATGCGGCCAAGAGGCACAATACATCGCTTACTCTGGAAAGCTCCGGCAAGGACCTACAGGCAGTAATGACCCTCTGGGACATTTGCAGGGTGAGGCTGGATGGCCATGTGACCAAGACGGAGGGTTACGACATTAAAACAGCCCCACTGCTCCTCTGTGGCTCAATTTCTCCCTCCGAAGGGCGCGGGCCATAAGAAGAGCCTGAGGCTCCACGGGCACAACGTCCCTCAGCAGGACGCCGTCCCACGGGGATGGACAGGCGCCGGGAGAGCGGCG
>VZRQ01010885.1:728969-757777 GCA_013397975.1 Machaerirhynchus nigripectus
CGCGGGGCGGCAGCGGCGCGAGCGCGCAGCCCCCGCGCCTCTTCCCTCCGCGCTCCCCGCTCCATCTGGAACCAGGACGTGGATGTTACATGAAGGTAAAAGCGGCCGCCGGCGCGCTCGGGGCTCCGGGCTGGGGGGACGAGGGGTGCTGCGAGCCGCGTCTCTGTGCTGTGACCCCCTCCCCGCGCCGTTCCCCCTCCCGCAACTTCGCTCTCAGGTCGTCGCCGGCAGAGAGCGGCTCTGCCCTGAGCCCTTTTGGGGAGGGGGGAAGCGTGTGTGTGCGCTCTCCCTCCGGTTCCCCCCTCCGAATAAACCAGGAGAGCCGGCTCCCCACTGGCGAAGGGGTGTGGGGGCTGTGTGGAGCTGCAGGGGGGTGCGTAAACAGCGTCGAGGGGAACGAGCTGCGGGGGCAGGTCGGGGTCTCTGAAATGCGGTGAACTCTGCCGAACGCCTGAAAGGGATTTTTATTTTAGCTTGTTTAATTATAAAACTTTGCGTTCCTGTGCTTTCTAGGCACATGTGCGCGTTGCCCTGGTTATGGGCAGGGAAAATAGGTTTTAGTGCTGTCGTTGCATTCCTCTGGTACATTTTTAGTGTCTCCCTCGAGCAGAAGGCTTGTATAATCGCTGTGTCTATATGCGACAGAGGCTTTCCGTGTACCTGGTGATGGGTTAACTCGTGCATGCTGTTGCAGCACCGGCTGGAAGAGGAATAACGTCTTTTCCCTTTCAAAAATCTCCCAGTGCTAGTAGCTAAAACTAGATAGCTGCCGGTGTACGTGAAATGTTCCCACCTCTGGTCTGTTCAAGGGATATGCATCGTTCAGATGTAAAATACACGTGAATGAACTTTATGCTGCTATTTACACCCATCCATGACTTCCGTGTGGCCAAGCTGTTACAATTTTTTTAACTGTGAGAAAGAAAATATTTGTGTGATTTGTGTATTACAGAAGTAGTGCTAATGGATCTCAGCTAAAGAATAACTGTTAGACTGCAGTGTGCACATACATTCGCTCACCCATGGGGCATTTGTCTTGCCCTGAGCTAAACTCAGAGTTCAGTGGTAAGGGGGTTTTGTGAATGCACGTTTGCCTGCTTGTTTTGGCAAATAAGTGCTCTGTATGTTGCGAGCCACCGACGTGATCACACTCATGCAGACATTGTGTGCTCGTCACATTGTAAATGTGCGTTGTAGGAGTACCTGGTATTGGTAAACCCATTTTTATTAGATATGTATATTGTAGGAAAGTTTTCCGGTTCATTGCTTGAACATAATATATTCAGTATTGTAATCTTATGGATGCCATTTTCTTGACAAAGGATTTCTTGCTTCACTGACCTAAAAAGTTGTTTTTACATACTGGCATGACTCTGGCTTGCACCATGTTGATAAAATATGATTCTGGGTGATAAGCTTACAAATATGTAAATGTGTGTCAATATGTTTCCCAGGCAAGTTTATACTTTATAAACTCAGAAATGTACTATTGGTCTGATTTTTTTTGCTGTAATTTCGTTGTCATTACAGTTTCTTTGTATTTTTAGATGATGTATGTGTTTTTAATTGTAGTTTTTTGAAGTCAGATTAAACACTGAAATACAAATGCGTTTTCCTCTCAAGCAGAAATATATTAAATATTTTTACCTTTCAGTATGTTTTCCTTATATTTGCAGTTAAATTTGTTTGGGATCAGATTTACCTATTTAGAGTGTACTTCGATGGTTACTTCTTGTTCAGCAAAATTGTGGATGAAATATATTGTTTGTTGCCATGCTTTACAATTCTCATGTCCTGTTAATGTCTAGCTTAGGTTGTACATAGCAGCATTGATAGAACATCCTTGCTAAAAATAATGTCAGTGTTGGGTACACTTACGCTATAGCAGCAGGAAAGTTCAGCCAATACTGTTTTTCTGTGACTAGAATTACCTTATTAGCAACTATATTTGTAAGGCATGAATAAAAACCAAAATCTTTTAATCTTAGAGGTAATGCTAATGGCTCTGTGGAGTGGATGAGCTCTCTGTTAGTGAGCAGAGTTCATATAGTACTATTTACATGTCACTGCCATTAACATATTTGAAATATATGGTAAGTTAATACTCAGGGTACATCAGTTTGGCTCAGATCCTGCAGTGACCCCTGTTTGGGCAGAGGGATCACCTACACAAAAGTTGCTGCAGGAACCTGAGCTCAAACATTGGTTCTGACTCAGTAGACATGAGGCCTATGTTTGTCGTGGGCATTTGCTGTGTGTGACTATTTGGTTGTGTTTGTGTGATGTCAGAGGGGCTTCTGGGCACGCAGAGCTCCAGGGCTGGCAGCCTAATACAATAGTGTGTGACATGATTACTCGGGGATAAAGGGACTTTCAAAAGATAGCTTTCATATTGTAACAGCACTGCTGGGAGGTCCTGAGCCGCATCTGGGGGTTCCATTTCACTGGGTCGTTATTCATGGTTGTTACTTTATGGGGAGTTTGGTGAGTGTACATGGGAGTTTTGTGCATTGGTTTATGTGCACATATGCACGCTCTGCAAGCGTGTTCGGGAGAGCTGAGTGGAAGTTACACTGGAGGGGAAGATAACCAGGATGGGTCAGCCGTAAGCTCACCCATATGTGGGAAGCAGAATAGCTTGCTCCAGGCAGTTTAGACTTTGGATGTAGTCAGTGGGTTGGGTAGATGTCTTCTGAAAGTTATAGTGGATTGGATATTCTGTTTTAACTTTTCAGCTGGTCAAAACTTCCATTAAAACAAACAGTAGGCATGTGCATGCTTTTTTTGTTGTTGGAGTCAATGTTATTTTCCTTAAACTGATAAATAGTACATTTCTGTGGGTTGTCTTCTTACTACCAATAGTTTGATCCTCTGATTCATCATGATTGTGCCTTGCTCCCCCCCTCCCCCAGTTGTGTTTAAATTTGGTGCAAGATCATATGAATCTCATGCCTTCACATCCTCTTTCTGTGTCACCTCACTTCCATTCTCACCAATTATAAAATGGTCAAACAAGAGAATCTTTCAGCAGATGGTTGACTGTGCTTTTTTTTTTTTTTTTTAATACCACACTTTCACTCTGGTGCTGTCACTTTTCATAAAATGGCCAGACAAAATTCTCATGGGTTTTAATGTGCTCCAACCTAAATAACTGTAAAAATAGTTTGTGTATGTATGTAATATGGAATTGTTCGTGGGGGAATGAAGGAACTGTGAAGGTGGAAGAGAAAAGGGAGGGGAGAATGGCCTGAGCAGGAGACAAAACCAAGGAAACACAGTGGGCTGGTAATACAACAGCAGGTCTTTGCTGTCTGGACCAGCTGTTCATATATGCTTGTTTGGAAACAGAGGCTGTTTTTCCTTCAGGACTTGTAATCCTCTGAAGTAGCACAAAAACAATTTTCTGTAGGCTTTTGAAAACCGTTAATTTCTAAAATTTTGGTGTTTCTTTTAAGTTTTTATATATATATATATCATTATTATTATATATGTAGGTACATATTCAAAATGTCCATCCTTATTTTGGAGAATTTCAGAATTATTGGAAAACCAGTTTGTCACAAAATAAATTACTTCAAGTGCATAGCAGTTAAAGGGTTCACTGAAGTTTTATTGATGTGCTGACTTAGCAGAATTCGATGTCCAGATGTGTAGGTTAAAAGAATATGGTTAACAGCACACTAAAGTCTGTGCTGGTTGTATGCACAGTGTCCCAGTACCTGCCACAGAATGTTACAGCTTATGGTCACAGAGATTCTCGGGTAGATCGGACAAACATAACTCGATTAATTTCTCTGTGAAATGTGAGAATTGAACCAGCTCCTCCTTTCTCATTTTATGCACCTTCAAAAAAAGGCTTGGTAGGGTGATGCAATTCGACCTCTCTTGGCACACTATTTTGTCTCGCACTGCAATTACTTGGACAAGTTTACAGTGACTGTTGGATGCTAAATACAATTCCATTTGTGTGGTTAATGAGACACTGCCATCTCTACAGTTACATGAGGAAGGGGGAAATGGCTAATATGCATTTAAAAATAAACAGTCTTTTAATTATGAGTACTTATGAGATCTGTAATGAAGAATGCTCTGGGAAATATTTTCACTGATTGGGGTGTGAAGTGAGCTCTTCATTGCTACTTCACAGTTTTCAGTGTGACCCTAAGATTGAAGAGGAAGAAATAGAGAATCTGCTTCCTGTGTCATGTGCATTCTTACTTTGCCTCCCTGGGTATTTCTTATCTTTTTCAGGGTAACTAGATTAGAGAATAATAACTGAATTATTCTGCATGACCAAAAGCCCACATCTTCAAATGACAATCAAATGTAGTGCTGCTGGAGATAAACATTTTCATACTTGGATTTTTTTTTTAAATTAGAATGTTATAGATTAGATTTAAGGAGGATGTATTCAGTTCTCTTATTAACCTGCGTTTTAGACTTTAAATTAAAATCGCTAAATATGTGCTACTCAAAAGGTTCTAACTGCTTTTTCTTGGGATGATGTTCTAGTCAGGAGGTTTTAAGTTGTGTGATTTTGCTATTTTGTTTGATAGTTTTAATAAGCTAATTGAAAAAAAGTTAAATGTAAGGTCTTTTCTGGTGTTTGCCAGGAGTAACAATTTTAATTGATTTGGTTTTGTGCTGTTAACTGTGCTTGGGTTTAAGCACAGTTTCCCTTGATCTTCATTTTGTCTCCAAAAGGATATTAACTTTTAAGACAGTTGAGTGTACTTTGGCTTTTCCCGAGTCCTTTGGCCAGTTTTTTGCATTTGTGTACCAACACCTCTTTGACTTACAAACCACTGCCCCCAAAAACCCAACCAACCAACCAACCCTCCAAACAATGTTTTGTGTCTGCTGCAAAAGACAGAACTGAGAAATGAATTATATCAATACTGCTCTGAAACTTAAGTGTCAATTACTGAGTGCAATGAAAGTCACGTAAGTGGTGTTTTCTGAGATGAGAAAGCTATTCTTACTGAAGTTGTTTGCTATTTTTTTTTATGGCATCGGTCAGGTTTAAAACCAGAAATTGAAACTGTATCTGCAGCAGATCGATGTCCATGTAAACCAGAGCAGCAGCTGGTGAAAGAGCCTGCTCTGTCTCCTTTGTCTCAGAGATGTGCTGGCATACTTTGTCTTGGAGGAGGTTAACAAGCAAGATTCCTGTGTTTTCTGGTCAGAGTGGAAGGTGGTATTTGCAAAAGAGTCAAGCAAGTGGATTTGATAACACTGCAAAGCTGTGTTTTTAAAAGGAGAGATTCAGATGTCACATACCAGAACTTGCGCTCTCTCGAATGTGCCAGCAGAGATGCAGTGCTGAAGTAACTTCATACTTAGTTCAGACTTGAATAGAATTAGAAATGTTGTTAATTCCTGTCCTTCAGGTAGAGAAATTACCACATGGTCAGTAAGAGCACATGGAAAATACACTGGTCAGTGGAAGAACAGTTATTGCTGTTAATGCTCTCTGAACTTCCAAGTTAGCCCAGTTTTTTTATATGGGCCAAGAGATAATTTCGTGATGGTGTTTTCCCTTATATTTTCTTTATTTATAATATTTTCTTTCTACATTTCCCTTATATTTTCCTAAGCCATGTCAAATAGTTGTAAGTTGCAAAACATATTAATTGTAATTAAAGCTCTTATAACTGATTTGAACAAAAAAATAATTCAAAATGTGATGTATTTCTCCTGGTACAGAAAAAAAAATGCTTCTCAGGTTTTACAGCTGTGATTCAATGCTTTTGCTTAAAAAAATGACAAATAATTTAGGAGGAAGATCACATAATAAAACTGGGTTTGTTTTGTTTCCATGAACCTTGTCAGTGAATTCAGACATGTTTTTGGGGAAAAAACCTGCAGTCTTCCCATGAAAAATTGGCTTTGGAGAGAGTTAAAATTAGCATATGTCACTTTGCATTTGTCTGTCTTAATACATACAACAAGCTGTAAGTGTAATCTGAAAAAGTGAGACATATTTTTGTCCTTTGATGTGTAAATAGGGTTAAAGATGACCAATGCCGGTGTCCAATGATGTGTTGCATTGTAAGTTGTTTTTTCCCATACGAATTGTGTATGTGCACTGCATATGCCAGTTTTGTATTGTCTCTAAACTGCATATAGACTCAGTACTGTTCTTAAAATGTTTTCCTGAGTTTATAGAGTGCCCCTATTTAGAAGAGCTCTACTTTTGGAAAAGGGATATGTAGCGATTAGTTTGACTTAAAAATAAAATTTTATGGAACTTGGCATTTGAGTTTTAAATCTGTGGCCTGTAACCTCCAAACTGCTATTAAGACTTCCCTTGGAAGAGGCTCTTACCCTTTTTCTGGGAGGCAGTTAGGATTGATGCCACAGTCTGTTTTTAGTACTTGAGTGCAAATGAGGCTATGGGTGAGTCTTGGGAATCCTAATGTACAAATAATTCCCCACTTACTATGTTTTAGGCTTGTGTGTTGACTCTGTACAAAGATAGAGCATCCTGTTAGCTCATCCAAATGCACCTGCTTTGCGTGGAGCAGATCTCTTTAATATTTGGAAGGATGTAATGTGAAAAAAAGATGTTGAAAGACTGAAATGTGTCTGCCTCTAAAACTGAAGGGGTGTATCATTTTTGTCTGAATAGGGATGGAGAAGAAGGGAAAGAGGAAAAGAGTAGCTGCCATGCAATGATTTTAAAATGTGTAGGGTTTTGGTAAACATAGTGAAAAAGGAAGGGTAAGGGTTTGTTTTTTGTTGTTTTTTTTTTTTTAATGTCAATAAATCTCATGACCTGTTGGGAATTTTGTGCTGAAATAACTGTGGTACACACAACCACAGGAGGGAGAAACTGAAATGCAGAAGAGGTATTACAATGGAACAAACAGACCAGATGGTTACATTATGGGGTCTTACCTCCAAATGATTTGAATATTTTCTTGGCTTACTTGTTTCCTGTGAGCTTAAATCAGACTTCTGATTTAGATCCTTCAGTAGTAAGGGCTGTTACAGTTGCTTCTAGTTGTGGTTCTGTCATCTCTTCTCAAGTTTGCTATATGTGCAACTAGGTGAGGAGGGACAGAACATTAATGATGGCAAAAGTTTCTTACCTTTCTTAACCCTTCACTAATTAATATTTTGCTTCTACTTTCATTGTATGATATATTAACATATACCATGTAAGTCAGATTTGTAAACTACCCAGGCTGGAAGTGGCTTGAATTTTTAAACCTTGAAATATTCAAATTTGGACTAAGGAAATAATTTTGGAGTTTGTTGTTGGCAAAACCTTAATTTTGCTTTGCTTTCCTGGGTGCTGTGATGTGGTTACAATTTTTTGGCATCTTGACTTAATAGATTTGCTGTTACTTAAGAGACTTAAGGTATTGGTGATACTGCCTCTTCCCTTATCTCATAGTATAGATTTGAGTATTGTATTCTACAGTTCCTAGATCTGCTTGGGGAAGTGACTGTGTGTGCCTGGTGAGGAATGCAATATGGTGGATGCTGCCTGGGTTTTTTTGTTAAAGCTGGTTTTGACTTTCCACAGTCCCCATGCCTGCAGAAACTCTGGATTATTTTCAAGCTTTGCAATAGTTAAGTAAATTTTATAGAATTGAGTAACAGATATAATAAAGATATTAATTAAAATATCACTGCTTTCAAAAACATGCCACTTTGAAAGATTGAGAGACATACAGTAATGTACAGTAATGTACAGTAAAATGAGGTGTGAGTAACCACTAAGGATGTATATATGCAGTTACACTTTGAACAGAATTCCTCAGTAGAGGACTAGAAAATAGATTGAAAATGAACATCTGACAGAAAGTCCTCTAAGAGGAAATTCCTGCAGGAGAACTTCATTCTTGAGATTAATTAAATGAAAGATTAGAAATTCTCTAGATAGCTGTAAGCTATTTAATAAAACTGAAGTAAGCAATTAAAAGACTCGGTTGTAGTTACTAGCAGAAGCATTGCCTCCTTCTAATGATCCTGGTGCTGTCCCCTCCCCAATTACATATGTTCTCCCTCCTTTTACAGGAAAGCTGTATGTGAGCTCATTAATGCTAGATGCTTTCTGCAGGATTTTCATAAAAAGTATCTTTCTCTGCATAAGGGTGATGTAGATAATAACTTCTTTGGCATTGGAAGCACATACACAGTCCTGAGAAAACAGAAATAAAAGTGCTTTGTAGAAATTATACTAATGAAATGTATGTGAGAGAGTAGCTTGAAAGGGAAACCTGATTAACATCTGAAACTTCAGCTCATGTTCAGCCACCTTTGAATAGAACTTATGCTGCCAGTAAAGCTACTTTGTCAAATCTGTTTTCTGTTTCTAAGTTACATTGATGTAAGCATTTTCCAATCCACCTCTTTACAGTATTTTTTTTCCTTTGTCTGCCAGACAAACAGATTCATTCTAACTGTTGTGGGAAATGATTGTAGCTACTCTGGTATCTGCAAAAGGCATTTCCCACTGAAGTCTTTCATATTAACTTGAATATATTTTCTGTTGTGGTGTGCCATGATAACTGTGTGTGCTGCAGCAGTTGTGTACAATACGCTGGCATGTGTTATATGATCAGAGATCCATCCCTCATCGGAGAGCAGTGCATGATGGCAAATCATGTTAACGTGTTAGGGACAAAGATGTGTAACTGCAGATTCAAAGGAGTTGCCATAGTTCAGCGGAATGAGTTGCCATGAGTAATTAGGAAAAATAGAAAAAAAAAATCTTTAGATGTATTGAGTAGTGCTATAATAATAATTTTTAAATGCTTAAAAATAAGATACTACTTAAGTTGTTGAAGAGCACTCTATGGTAAGATTTTTTTTAGAAGTGTTCATTACTTTCCATGAGAAAACGTATCTGGTTTCAGTTAAAATAAAAATAGGCTGATAAAGAAGTTCTGAAGGTAAACGTATTAACGTTATTATTTTTCTGCCGTAAACAGAAAGCTGCATTCTAAAAATGTGCTTTCCAGACTTAAATGTCTCTTGTTAGTACTCAGAAAAACCCACAGTGAAACATTTTCTTTTGGCAATGTATCAATACCCTTATTTTCTTAGCATAATTAACATATACTGTACACTTCAGATATTCTATTTACTATGTATACAGATAGATCATCATATTGAGTGCATAGTGGTCAAAAAGATGGAGTGATAGCATTTTAAAATTCTGTAACAATAGAACTGTTTTACTATAGATTCTATTTGAAGAGTATTGCAAGTTATTTAGAAATAATATTTGAGAAGCAAATACCAGTGTTCATGCTTCCTCTTCAAGAGTGATGGGGAAATGTATTTTGTATATTGTTTTTGTATTAGACTTATTTTCTGTCAAACCATGTCATATGTCCTTGCACTTCAAAAAATGTGGAAATGTTCTGTTGACTTTTTGAAACTTTTTTTGGCAGTGTGACACTCTCCACTTATTTTGTCCCTTGTTTAACAGTTTTTGTGTGTGTTTTCAAAAGCACTTCCATTCACCATTCAAGGAATTCAATAGAATTCTAATAGGAACTGCACATAAATAACTACAGAAATCAATGCTTTAATTCAGCCAAGAGTTTTTTTGTGACTTCAAAAGCCACAAGAGCATTTATTATTAGAAACATACAATTGACTTTTCTTGTATTATCATTTTGCATAGTGATTTGGGTTTTACCACCACAACAAGATGTTTGACAGTTTCATTTGAAAATGATGTATTTACATTCAGCAGTCCAAAACAGTTTAATTTTTATCTTTTCTCTCAAACTCTGTTCATGTTAATTTGCATGTTGAGCTCTTTGCAAAGGTTGTCAATGAAATACTCACTAGTGGATTTTTCCTCAGAGGTCAACCAAATGTTAAGCATAGTCTCCTGTTCTTATATTGTGATGAAAATATTTTAAAAAGTCTTCAAAGAATGAAGTTGTTTGGTTGATTTTCATCTGTTCAACTGATACAATGTAAATCATATCCTCTCCTCCAAAATGCTCAATTTTCTGATGCTAACAACAACACAAGTGACCAACCTGTGATAGTGCAGGGTTATGCTGGAAGTGCTTCCAGCCTTTAATGTTCACATTGCACCTCAGGCCATGTTGTCTGGAACAGGCCTTTTGATCCTGAAGTGTTTAGGTGGTTTGAGCACACCAGAAGCTTTAGAAAATTGATGGTGTTTTTCTTTAGAAGTAGCCCAAAGATGATGTGATGTGAAATTCAGCACTCTGTGTTCAGTAATGCTTTGCTGCCTTATAAATTAACCCTTTGAGTGTTGTTGCTTTTGGGCATCTCATGCATGCAGTTTCCGTCAGGTAAGGGGACAGTGTTACTACTTGGGGTGAGCAGCATATCCAGAAGAGAAGAGTTTTGTTCTGGTTGTCAGCAGGGTAC
The DNA here is from genome assembly GCA_013397975.1 of Machaerirhynchus nigripectus. Classification (NCBI taxonomy): domain Eukaryota; kingdom Metazoa; phylum Chordata; class Aves; order Passeriformes; family Dicruridae; genus Machaerirhynchus; species Machaerirhynchus nigripectus. Next base: position 739,344 of record VZRQ01010885.1, read on the forward strand.
TCAGATTAATGGATTTTTCTGTATTCTAGTTTTGTCTCTGTTGCTGATAATTCAGAAAACCAAGTTGAGCTACCTACCAGCAGGTGCATGTTTTGGCACTTGAAAAAGATTTCAGTTCGGTAGAGACATAGGGAAGTATGGCCTGTTTCTAGCCCTTCCCTGTCCTAACACTTGGAGTGGAAAGACTCAGATGAAACTTACACTGCACCTTGAGAAGTGTTTTGATGGTGATTAGCAGAAAGAGAGGCAAGGCAGAGTATGGTGAGGAGCAAGATTGTAACACAGACAATGTCATAAGTGCATAGCCATCAGTGTTCAGTGTTGTCATTTGGAATTATATGCATTTAGGATTTGAGTGCTGTCATGGTGTTATCTTAAAAAAAATAGTATAGAAAGTGAAGTATAGATCTTCTGTTGGTTCCTCAAAGTTCTCCATTTGCTTTTCCGCTTCTGCCTAATTCAGATTGCATTTGATTCAGCAGCTTTCATCTTGACACTTATGTCATTCAAGGATCCACAAAGTTAGTATGTGAATGTCTGCATTTCAACTGACTGATAGGCACACCAAAACCTATCTTAATTTTGTCACTGCAATGTGAAGCTTCTTTTAATTTCCCAGGCCGTTCAGCATTTATTGAAACAAGATAATGGAATGTTGCTGGCACAATTTGTAAGCCTAATGTTTTAAGTTTATTAAACATGGCTTTTTTCCCCCCCTAAAACGCATTCTTGCCCTTCCTCTCTTCTTGTAGGTGCTTTGTAACAAATTTTTAAGCTGGAAGAAGTTAAAATGGGCATCTAAAAATGGATTTGCTAAAGGGCAAAAAATAATTCTAGATTTGTCTAAAAGCAAACATCCCTCTGTATTTTTAGGTTTATCTGTTTTCCGCTTCTTTATGAAGTACAGTTTATGACAGTAAGCAAGACAAACCCCATACCTCATGTTTTATTTGAAACCATTGTGGATATTACTAATCCTGTTTTGCACTGCTGTTCTTACACAGCCAACCTCAAATATGTCAGAAACATTTTGATACATTTTACATCAAATGTTTGTAATTTGTTTTGAATGCAAGAAGGAGAAATAGAAGAGGAAGAACCCCCCAGAAAATACCGAAAGGGGTAGGAGATGGGCAAGACTGGGAAAGAAGCAATCTATCCAGCTCATCCAAGTAGGTGCCAGAAAACCTGAAACGTGGATATAATTAAATAAAATTATAGAAATAAGCAAGAAATAAGCTATGGCTTGATACAGCACACTGTGTTTCATAGCTCCACACTGTCATGTAATCCCTTTTATTGAACATGGTTTCAAAGTATATACAAGTATATACCCTGCTTGTAGAACAGGTAGTTAAAAATTTATCTCAGGGACAAAAACCATAGTCCTAAATTTGAACTAAATCCTTCCCTGACCACTTTTTGTTTTGTACTTGTCATTCCTTTTCCAGAAGTGCTTTCTTCTGCCAGTGCAGGGTCTGTGTGTTGGACTCCTCCATACCATTATAAAAAAACTAAATCTAATATCTAATAGGCATAACATTGAGTGTCTTAATAAACATTCCATCATCTGTATATGGAAAAAAATTGTATTTCAAAGTGCTTGAAAGCTGTAATACATTCAGTTTCTGCAGTATTGGATGAAGTAATCTGAATTCTTTCTGATTTATTATTCTGCTTTTTCACGTGTTTCATTTTGGTACTGCTTGATATTGGAACAGGCTCTTGACTGTTCTTATTTGACCTGCATCTGGTTTAGGAAGCTTAAAGCTGAACCTGAGGTTTTGCAGTACTGGGAATCATGAGAGAGGACCTTCATCTGTCCCGTGGGCTGTGCGCCTGACTCAGTATCCTCATATGAGGAATTCCCTCTCTACAACAGCATGACATAGTTAGTTTATGTTTGTATCTTATGACCTACTAAAAATACTTTTTCCTTCCCACTTACCTTCCAAGATCCTTTTCAGCAGAATTGGTGTATAACCACCTTGTATGCAATTTCTGTATTTTTGCAGTGAATTGTGCCTGCTTGATAGAGTATAGAAATTATCCAAACTTATAAACAAATTTTATGTGTTCAGAAAATAGTTTTCTACCTTAATTTTTAAGAATAAATGTTGTTCTTATGTTCAGAAGACACTGATGGCACTTTTTGCTAAATTTAAGCATGTGTTACTGGGAGTGAAGTAGATCGAATGTACATTCCGTAAGTGACTGGATACAGTGTCCATGAGGGGTTGTGAAAACTACTGGGATCAGCACAGAAAGCATAAATTGGATCAGAAGCTGACCAAAGAGAACCCAGCAAACTGTTATACTCTAAAAGCATTATTAGTTATGCTCTTCAAAAATGAGTCTTGAAATTAATCCTCATTTATGTCTCTTCTTATTAAAAGCTGTAGATAACACAGAGTTCAGAAAAATTTTTAGTATGTCGGAGGACTGGGTAACCCCATAAGGAAAATAAGATAAACTCAAGATTTGAGTACTCAAAAAATTAATACAGTTTCATCATACAAAATCAAGTGTTTTAGGCATAAGAACTTCTCCTTGAATTTATGAGTCATGACTTGGCGACTAGGAAAGGAATTTGGGAATGCTGATAGTGACGTAAGTAATAGCTCCCAATGGAAAGCACAAACAAGGATAACCCACCTAATACTTATTTGTGGGTCACCGTTAGAGCAAAGTGTATGGGAACAGTTTCTGCACCCACTCTTGCATTGACTAATGATCTTTATTGCTGGCTTGGATAACAGAAAAAAAATTGAGGATAGCAGCTCTGAAAGTCTCACCCACAGCACAAATTAGGGATGATTGTGAATATATTGGGGAAAAAGTTTCAGTGCAGAATTTGAAAATATTTTGTTTGGTAAACTTGTCACGGTAAAGTAGAGTCAAATTCATTAGTGTCTAGAACATAGATTATGTTTTTAAAATATGTATTTATAAAGCTATTTTCTAAGAAATACTTCAGTCTTCTAAGACAGTTTCTCTTGTGCAATTCTTTCCAGACTTTGCTTTTTGTATGAGAATACACCTGGAAAGAAAAAGCGTTCTGTGAGAGCTTTGAAAGGTCTTAATTTTAAAAAGGAATTGCATAAATTAGATTTCAACTGATAAGACACATTTACAGTTTTAGTGTCAATGTTAGAAACTCAGTTTTAACAGTAATCTATATTATATCTTGATATACTGGCATCTTGATTTACTGACCTCATGATAACAAACTGAAATAATGGCCTCTTACTTTAAGAGGTTTGTGCTGAAACCAGCTGAAGTTGGTTTCTCTGGAAAAGAATGCTGCTACTGGTGCCTTATTAGGACAGACAAAAGGCTGATCAGCAGAACATCTGGATCTGACTGTCAAATGGACTAATGTGGCAATACCACTAATTACAGCTCACTCTTGACATTTGTGTCCTTGTTCAGATTTACAGCATTTACAGTAAGATTATTAGTCTGTTATGCTATATATATATAATTATATTTAAAATTTGGGGGGAAAATTGGGGGAAAACCCTGTGTTTCTGAGCAACTCATGTAATTTATTAATTATGAGGTGTAGTTAATGTGCTTTAGAGGCTTTAACATATCTACTCTATGGACTGGTCTGACTGTCTTAAGCATTTCTTTCAGTGCCTACAATGTGCCAAGGTGAGCTGATATATTGGGTTTGTATGGCCAGGGTTTGGTAGCAGTGGCAGCTTCTGTGAGAAACTGCTGGGAGCTCCCTGCCTGTCCAGCAGAGCCAATCCCTGGCGGCTCCCAGAGGGATGTGCCACCGGCCAAGGCTGGCCGATCAGAGATTGTGGTAACGCCTCTGTGATAACATATAAGAAGAAAAAGTTATAGCACAGAAGTAATTACAGCCAGAGAAGAGTGTTACACCATAATGATTTTGTTTGTTAGCAGAACTTTATTTTGCAAGAAATGTCTGTGTAGACAAATCATGGTTTATATGGGGGTGTTTTTTTTTGTTGTTTGTTTGTTTTTGATATGTAATAGGTTTGATCTGAGTAAGCTCAGATGAAAGTAAACACAAGCAGAAACAGAAGTTCTGAAGGAAAGACAACAATTCAGTATGACTTCTGGTTGAGTTCTCTTCTCAAGTGAAATGAAGGCAGCTGTATAGTTGAATTAAATGGTTGTTGTTTTAGATGTTGTTAGAGAAGGAAAGAAGAGGAGAGAGAGAAAGAAAAAGTTGTGTTATATTTTCATTAACCTGGATTGAAATCTGAACATCTGAAGCCATTTGCCTTGACCCTTTGGAGGAGGCATTTTTGTTTACTTTCTTGAGGAAAAAGATTTTGTGGAGTCATTTTATGCATCTTAAACATCTCAAGTATCAAAATACAGGGAAGCAGAAAGTATCAATATGTATGGAACATAATATTTGAACAGGTAAGAAGTGAAAACATATCATGGGATAGTTAAAAAGTTGTACATATCTTGGACTCCTAAGCACTTGCAACTTCTGTTATGAAAAGTAAATTTAAAATATTATTTCAGTGTCTGTCTCTGTTTTAGAAAGAAAGCATTGGTTTCTATATCAGTTAGGTTGTTTTTGAAGAGTTTATTTGCTCTCTGAAAGTCATCTTTCATTTGTAACCTAAAGCTAACTAAGCTGTCTAATAGACAGGTACAGCTAAAAATATGTAGGGATCTTCCTTCTCCTTTCCCTATGCCTAACTAAACATTGGCTACTGAGTATAAATATTTTTCTTCTGTAGCAGTTACTGTTTCAAGACCTGCAGGGATGCCTGGTAGTCATTTTCCAGAAGATGTTAGCTTAGCCATGCATATTTAAGCCCACGTCCCCTCAGCTCTTCTCACTGCTGTATTGACTCCTATTGACTATAGTAGTAATACATCCCTTGAGCACTGCAAACCCTGTGAAGAAAGGTTATATCTATGGCTTTGCAGATTCCAAAGTGCATTTTAAAGATATAATTATTCTAAATGTTATGCATACTTTGCCTTTTCAGGGGAACGTATGCATTCACTGGCAACTTAAGAGTTGTATTCAGACATCAGAAGCTTAAGAGCGTGTGTATAGGTGGGGCTGCTCCCCACACCTATGGGGAGCCTGCAGCTGTTCCTAGGGGGAGGTTGTTTCATCCAACTGCCTTTGCCTTTCCAAGTCCAGTGCCACCATCTCAGTACATGTAATGATCTTCTGTCACCAGGGTGTGATGGAGGTGTGTGCTCATTGCTGGTGTGGATTGATAGGCTTTTGATTGGCATGGTGCAGCAGAAGCAATCACACAGGGGGTCAAGATCCAGGATGCTGCGTTCAAATAACTGTTAGATCCAATAATGACAGATGTTAGGAAAGGAAGGAGCAGATCCTGCTTTATTGCTCCTTCAGCTGCTTTTCTGCTTTACCCACAACTGGACATCAGTTACAGGTCTTTGGACTCCATCCCTGTACAGTTACATGACATTTTCAGGTAGGAGGAGATGTATCAAGCAGCTACATAATCAACTTGGCCTTGCCTACCCACCCCTGCTGCCTGAGCTGAAAGCTTTAAGCCAGTTATGTTGGATGCACTGGCATGAAACTCTCCATAGCACAACCTCTGTATTTCCACACATCAGAATATCATTCTTTCTCTTTCATTGGCAAAAGTGGCAATGATTATTTCCAATGTAAGTTTATCTATTTGGATGTGGACATCTACAGGATAAGAAAAATGATTGTGAATTAAAGGTCTAGACTCCATTGATATTCTGGCAAATACTAAAACTGAGCACACAGTAAGAAACTTAAGTGAAAGTTCTGCTGCAGAGACTGGTTGTAGGAAAATGTATTAGCACCAATTACAACAGTCTTTCTTTTTGGAAAGGTCTGCCAAAGTGATTGATGAAGATAAAATCCAATCTTTCCTGTGATTGTGTGCCAAAGATGATATGCTAAAGGGATCATAGAATTTATGCCAAGTTCTGTGGGATTCAAGGATTGCTTGTTAACTAGAGGAAATTTTTTTCTTTGAGTTGCATAAATTAACCTTTTTTCTAACAATTTGTCTTTTGTTTATGTGTTACTGTGCCTTGTTCATTTATACTCTCATCGTCATTCTCCCCCCACCCCTCATGCACTAGTCACTTTTCATACCACAGGGAGAAAAATTTTGCATCAAAAGGGCTGGCACAGCACGTGCTGCAGATAAGAATGGGAGTGCTCACTTGGATCAGATAAAAGATCCGGAACTCAGTAAGCCTGACAGTGATGAATGACATGGAGACATGAAATACTCATATCTTGTCGTATACAGTGAACCTTCCATGATATAGCCACATACAAACTGATTATAAATCCATTCCTACGTTTGGTTTTAATATGTAGGTACTGATAGCTATAACTTTTATTCTGTAGAATATTTAACTATTTTTAAATGCTCCTGGTAAACTGAAACCCAAAAGCATTTCTGGTATCTTTCAGCCAAAGAAATACTGGGCTGAAAAAGGAAGGTAATGTGTTATCTTTTAAATAGAGTGCATTGTATAAGCTTAGTGTTCATTTTCTGAGCAAAAGAAAGGAGCATAAATCTGAAATTGTGAGGATCATGTTGTTGATACATATGGATGTAACTATTATAAAAGACCTTATTCTAATGCTGGTACCTGATAAGAACAGCAAGAGATGTATGACCAGTGTGGGCTGCTGCCACTGACTCACTGTGTAATGACAGGCAAATTACTTGGTTTTCTGCATCTTGTTCTACTCCCTTATAAATGAGAAATAGTTTCCCAGTCAAACTCTGAGATCATTGGATAAAAGGAGAATTTTTTTGTACGCCTACTGAGTATATAAATTTGAAGATGGAAAGTGCAGCAAATACCAGGTTCTGTGCAAGTCTTTTACCATTGCAGACACAGTAGGATGAGTCTTGCTGCTCATTATGGATTGTATTAAGCCACGTTGTACTTTTGAAGACCTCTTAATACACAAACAGAAAGAGGGATTTAGGTCAGATTTAGCACTTCAGTGTGTATGCTGTTCAGTTTCTTTCTGTAGTTCAGTACAGCTTTAATAAAACGTCTCTGATGTCTGCATTGGTAACTACCATTCCATTTTGTTTGATATGCCAGACATTGCACCACCTTCAGATGAAACAGTACAGGGAGCTCTTTAGAGTAGTTTTCTGTCAATCTCCATCACCTCTGTCACATTATGTCTTTGGCTGCATTTTAACACTGAATTTTCATAATGTTTTGGGGAACTTGACCTTTTCAGAATTGTCTGCATTAACACTGTAGTCTTAATCTTTCCCCTGGCACCTCCTGAAACAAAACACAAATTAATGATTCAGACAGACACCACAAAACAAATCACATGCCACTTGTTTCTTCCCAGTGATTCTTCATTGTCATTGTTGTATTGTATGGAAGTCCTTGTGTGTTCTGTGGTGAAAGGGACCTAAATAATGCAGGAAATTTTAAGGGAAGTCTTTAGCAGATGAGTAGGGAAATGATGCAACAGTTTCAGGTGTATATATAAGTAAGGTGATTTGGATAAACCTAAAAAGAATGGCATTATTTCAGCACTGACATATGGAAGTTAACAGGTTTGATGTATGCTTTGGTTTTTTAATAAATTCATACTTTTATTGTGATAGTCCATAAGTAGCTATGGAAGTGGTGGGGAATATGTGAAATTTCTGGTCTCCAGTGCTTTAAGGGAAAATGTGCTGTTGTCTCTTTTTATGATTGCCCCTCTGGTTTTGCAACTTCATCTCCTTCCATTCCATTTATCATCATTCTTAATCCTTTTTTAATTTGTGCACTTCCTTAGATTTTTTTCATCACGTGAAATGCTTGCTTTAGCTTCATCATTTAAAAAAAAAGTTATCCCATCGATGATTCTAGTTATCACTCCATTTTATCTGGTTGTGTTCTGTAAATTCAGTAAATACACAGTCAAAAGCTTCAGTTTTGAATTTATCTTCACATTTTCCATATCTTTTCACCATTTTCCACCCTTCTGTTATTTTCTTGAAATGGCTTTTAACAAAATGAATGCATGAATGATATTCACTTGGCTGGATGCTAATACCTTTACTCTTTTCCTTGTTTTGACCATGAAGGAAGCCTTCCTCTCCTCATGGCCACCTGCTGCCCTCCTTGTGCGGCAGTAGTGCTTTTGCCGCTGCACAGTGAGTCATATTGGGGAATTGGTCTGACTGAAGAATAATTTTGCCAAAATTGTGTTGCTTATTTCCCCACTCTGGTTTACCATATGGCTGTACAAATGGCTATGTCAGCAGTAGGGAGAGGATGATGCAAGGCTGGAAGAGAGAGGCCAGACTCAGGAGTGGGTCAGGAATGCTGTGTTAGCTAACAGTGCCAGGCTATGTCAAAAGAAAAAGAGTTTCTCAGAGTAAAGTGTAGTTGTCTGTGACGTCGTCACATCCTGCTTCTGGAAATCCTGGTCTCTGCTGCTTTTTTCCTTAACCTCTCTCCCTCTCCCCCGTACTGCTTAACATATTTTCCAAAGCTCCTTGTTTATCTCTTTCTTACAATAAGTGATCAATAACAAGATCAATAGAAAGCCTCAGTGTGCACAGGAGGTTTTCAACATATCCTGTTGTCCTCAGGATATGTTGAAAACCTCCTATTTTAATCGTTTGTGTGGGCATCATTAGCTAAACCTGTACTGTCACCCATAAAATAACTACAGTGAGTTTTAGACTGATAAGCTGTTGGGGTTGGATATGTATAAGTTTTTAAAAAATACTTAAATCAGTACTTGTCCAAATCAGTATAGTATGGTAACTGCTTATTGTAAAATTTGAAAAACTTAAGCCATTTTGGTAGAATCACTGGTATCAAAAAAAAATGTAATGCAACCTAACCTGCTTTCATAGTGTCTTTCCAGCTGGGTATCTTGACAAGATATTTCATGTCCCTGAAATCAACCACAAGATGCTCTTAGTAAACAAATGCACTAAATAATCCCTTCCTTTTCCTAAGTCTACAGAGATGCACTTCATTAGTTTGCAGTCAAGTTATTAACAAGCATCGTAAAAGTGTTTGGCAGTTTTTTCTTGTTTCTTTGTTTGTTGAGGGATGTTTGTTTTGCTCTACAGATATTAAACTGACACTGAAATGGTGAAGTATACATCTGAATTTAAGTTACCTGAAAATATGGTAATTTTCAAAACTGATCTCAGGTTAAAGCCCACAAAAAAATATGAATTCACTTCTAAATCCAATTCTGCCTGCTCCCATGTAAATAGACTTGATCCAAGCCTGTATGTAATGGTGTGTCTGCATGTGTTGAAGTCTCAAAATGTCTCAGCTAATGTAAGAAAAAAGTTCGTGTATGTTATGTTCCCTCTATTCCTGTACTTACTCAGAAAAAAGTAAGAGAAAAAGTGGAATTGTTTAACAGTTTAACCATCGAGACAGTTTCTGCAGCTTGGTGTGTACATCCTTTCAGAAAGGAATGATACTAGTTACCCTCTGGTCAGTCATATAAGCTGTAGTTCATTGTCTTGTCTATGACTTCTTTCTGGCTATTGTAATCCCAATTATTGACTTTCCAAATTTCCATTTGTTTCTAACACAAAAGAATCGATGTTTGGTTCTTCCAAAGATTGAGCTATGAAGTAAAACAAGAATCTGAGCTTAATGTACTGAAACAAACGTGAGCTCACTCAGGTTACACGTGATCGTTCAGTATTGGGTTTTTTCAGTAAATGGTTCATTTTCCAAAGTTTAGTACTGGGAATTCATGCACTGCCGTGAAGAAAGTGAACCACCAAATTCCAATGTCTTGAAGTATAACCTCAGATTGGAAATGGAAAGCAAACTGTCTATGACACATAAAGTGTAAATAAATATGACATTTTGTGGGTCCCTCTCTACACCTTCTCCCAAAATATCCTACAGCCTTATTACGTGTACACTTGGGGATCTGATGCCCGTGTCATCGGGCTGGCAGCACTCCTCTGGGAGCTCTTTCTGTCACCTTCTTCCCGTTCTCAGTAGTTGTATGTCTTTTTAGCTTGTATCAGTTCTGTATTGCTGGTGCCTGCTGATAACATGGATCCTACTGCCTGCTCTTCTTTTTCATAAGCCCTTGAACAGTGTTCTTTTTTCCTGACTGAAAGGAAGGCATGATCTTCAGTCAGGAGTTGCTCTCAGATTTCTCAGGTAATACTTTTCTTGAACTGCTGCCAGTGGAAACAGTGGTTGTGTTCTCTTTAGCTAGGTGTTGCTGACAAATTTTCAGCTTTCTGTTTGTCTCCTGTTGCCTTACCTAGATTTCATATACTTTCCATAGATGTTGTGTTTTTATCTGTAAGTGTTCTGAAAACAGGCATTTAAGTAATAGCTCTCTGATCGTCTTTAACTCTGATGTAGTTACTCTGAAAAGCAATTTTTTATTCTCTTAACCTCTCAATAGTACTCAGTAGAAAATTGAAAGAAACTTCTTAGTGAAGCCAACAAAACATGAAAACCAGCTAACTACAAAAGTGAATTTTAGATAAATGTTCAAACACCTACAATTTTAACACTTTTCTCATCCCTTGTGGTTGAGACTAAAAATTCATCAGTCCATGGAACTGCAAGATGAAATATAAGAACCAGATCTGTAGTGGTATTAAAACTTGCTATGTAATGGTGGCATGGTTACTCCTACTCCAGCTACCAGCATCTTCCCATATGATGTTTCAGAGGAGTATTACAGTAATCTTCCAAGGGGCTTAATAGAATATATAGTGGCAAAAATATTAGTGGTCGGTCATAGATTTTTTGAGTTATTTTGCCATAGTGACCACCATGTGACAGAGATGTACACATAGTATAGCCTGTATATCTGTTAAAAAACAAAGCCTACCATGAAGTATGCATAAGCTGTAGGTTTGGGTGTATGTGCTCTTGAGTTACTTATTTTGGATTTCTTGAGAGCTAGATGAGATTTTTCTGCACTTTCATGAGCTCTGTCAGCACTTGTTCAGTCTAGTTGGCACCTTTTCATTTCTCTCTGTTTTTTTCAGCAGATTTTCTTACAGAAAGGCGGATGATCTAAGACTGTGAAGAAATTCTAATTTGTGTTTCTCTTTATATACTTCCAGAGGACAGATGGACACGTCTGTTATTTAATAATGCTTATGTTACATCCTTCATGAAGAATCAGAATAGCTCCTAGCAGTCTGCCTGCCTGTCAGTAGCAGACACAAGCTTCTTGCTGATTTTGTGTTAAATAACAGGGATTTCTGCTCTCTGGGCTCTAGCTTTAAGAATTCGAGAACAGCAAATTCTCAGATGGGCATTGTAGATTCTTCATACTCTTAGCTGCTGAAAAGCTCCCTCAGAGATTTTTGGGTGACCTGGTAAATAAGCATGCTGTGCTGGTTCTGGGAGAGTGGGAGCTACTTTTCATAAGGATAATGTAGTGGTGGTATTAAGCTCTTAACATTGCCTCTCTCTCTGATGTACATAACATCATGCTCATAATTCTTTAGAAATTGCCCAGAGCATCCTGACACCAGCTTCTGCATCTGGAAAGGACAAGCTTTGATACATTTATCTCCTCTGAATAGTCAGAACTGAAGAACCCTTCAGAAACTCTTCAGCTTGAGACACCTGCCATCGACTAACGCTGAAGGAATGTCATGATGCATGGAGCTGGCTACCCACTGTTCCATGGGCAGCAGTGCATGTTTCTGGCCTCAGTTCAGTAATTGTGTGATCCATCTGGAGCTGCATCACTCTTGTTTTCTGGTTTCACAGACTCCAGTTTTGGACCCACTAACTCTGACTTCTGAGGAGAGGACCTCTTCCAGCACTAGACAAAGCTGAAACTTGGCAAATCTTTACTGGACTGTGAAGGGACTCATTCATCTGTTTGTTTTTACTCTGTTTGGAATTTCCTGGAGCTACCAAAACATTTCCAGTCACAGGTCACCTTCCTGTGATCTAGGGAACAAATTTGTGTGTTGTCAAATCTTTCCACAGAAGGTATTAACAATTTCATGGTATGTTATCATTGGTGTTAGTGTGCTGACAGTTCTGAGACTGTTGAATTCTCTTGTTGTTATCCCGTTTCAACAACTGCATGGTTGTACCTAGGTGACTATTCCATATGTGTCTGTCATGGCAACAGACACTTGCTGAAGTGTACTTGTTCTGAAGTCAGTATTGCTAATGCTGCTGGTATAGTGGCTGGAGTTCAGAAGGATGAATTCAATCTGGATTTGTCGGACAGAGTGCTCTGCATAATCATATGTAGTGCATAATGCAAATGTAGTGGCTTCAGATCTCCTTTTTTTTCTCTGTTAAAGAACGTAGTTTCTGTATTTGTTCCCAGGTTTAACCTGTAATGGGAAAAGAATCCTTTCCTTTTTGTGCGTTGAAGTTTTTTGCGTCTTCATAATACGGCAAGCTTGTTCATCTCTGTCAGTGATCCCCTGATTGTTTCAGAAAGGATGTAACTGGGAAAACTGAACTAAGAAGCCAGTGGTTTTGGTTTGATGCTCTGCACTTGGTGAGCCTTGCTAATCTGGGCTGTCCTGTACATCTTTGTAAAGAGGAAGCTTGTTGCTAACTGAGTTTACCAATGCAGTTTTGAAAATACTGAATTTCCTAAAGTCCCGATTTAAAGTACTTCTTGTATTGAAAGACCTGGTTCCCCAGAAGAACTGAGTCTGATGTGTGATACTCTGATGAGTCTGTTGTGCTATTTAGAGAAAGTGACTGTGTCTCATCGGTGAGTGTGGTGGCTATTGCTTGTGTGATACTAGCATCTTCATTTTTGGAAAATATCTCTTCTGAGCATTCATGGGAGCATGGGGAAGAGCTTTGTGTCCTCAGCTAAGCATAGTACCACTGTTCAGAGAGACCCTCCCTGCAGACCAACACTCCTTTTGCTTCTACCTGTGGCTCCTGCAGATGCTTCTAGGGGGAACTGGGCTGCGCTGCAGAGCTGCCAGCAGGGAAAAGTATGTGTGAATAGGCATTGGAAAACAGCAGAACAGTTTCTTTTGTTAATGTGCACATTCCATATCCTGCTATATGTCCCTCTTCTGTAGCCTTTTAATTCTGGGATACTACAGATGTAAAGAGTTTGGGAAAGCTGAGTTTAATTACAAAAGAGGGCCTAAAGAAGCAGGTGTAAGAAAGCCATTGGGCCTGTCTGCAGGGGTACATGAATGAACAGAGTTTTTAACACAGTGCCCAAGAGGAGCAGTGCAGATGTGCTGACTCAGAGAGCTGGTTGCCTTTTAATGACATCTTCATTTGTATGTTGGTACACTGTTCCTTCTCAGTGCACTTTGTACAATATTGTCATTGTAAAGAAAAGATGAGTCTAATCTTTTATCATCTGAGTGTCTCTTCACACTTAGAATCGCAGAATTGTTGACATTGGGAAAGACCTCTAAAGATCATCGAGTCCAACCACTAGATAGCCAAGTGCAGCTTGATAGACCCAAAGCTTTCTTCTCTTTTTACGTATCAGAAAACTTAGCTACTGGACTTACTCATATCACTGTCAACATATTTGTGCATATTGAGAATAAACTTGTACTTAATCAGTTTTCCTTCTGGGTCTTCTGTTCTGAAAGACTTTTTTTCTGAAGGAGGTTGTCCCTAAGCATTACAGACGTTGAATTAATTTTGTTGGTGAAGATGATAGAAAAACGAAGTAGGGAGAAGTTCTAAAACACAGATTTAAGTCAAAATGTATGCATGTAGGAGACAGGGTGAAGTAACTTGACTCTGTCGGTCCTTTATGGATTTTTGTAATGGTGTAGAAATCTTTCTGTACCACATGTTAAAATGTGTGAAATTTAAAAGCCTTTTAATGATTTTTGGTAATGCTGCACAGGTGATCGTGTTGCGATCCATCTCTTCCATTCATAGCCACATGGAAAGCATCTCAGCAGACTACATCAGACACTTTACACCTGTGCCATTACTCTGACTATGGATGTACCTGGCATCTCTGTATTAAGCTTGGGAGCAGACTCGGGCATTGTTCTTGTCTCTTGGATACAGTTTTTCTTCTTGCCTCCTGATGGAACCTGTTTGATTTTCTGTGCATTTTGGGGACATTTGTGTGATTTCTTTTGCTGTCATCTTCTGTACCCACCCCAAAGGAGCAGGGCATCAAGTAAGCAGGAGGAAAGTTGAAACATGATTAGAGAAATGGACAAAATGTAGGGAAGGATTTGAGTGATGAAGGGAATTGAACAGTTAGAAGGGGGACTCTTAGAGCCTTGAGAAGGAAACAATATACATGGAAGAGATCTGGGGTATTTGCAGGAAGTGAATGGTACAGGACTGATGGTTTCCGTAATGAATTATTACCTTTGTAGTTTCAGCATGACTACGTCATCAACCTGTGAGTCTGTAACCATCAGCCTGTGAATCTGACCTACGTTTGTACCTGTCTTTCCAGGGAAAACAACAGGAGCAGGAGCCAGGCTATTTTAAGATTACTTAATTAATATATTATTTAAATTGCCTAATGATGCCTGATGACTTTTAAAGGACCCCATTTAAGTGTCCAAAAACATAAACTTATGTTTTATGTTCAACTTAACGGTGTGCTATCTCCACTATCCATTGTTATCTATTATTTCTGTCAGGAATCACAACGTACTTGCTAAGACAAAAAATCTTGCTTTTCATGTCAAATATTTATAGAAGAATGATTCTCCCAAGGGACACCACGTGTCTTTATAAAACAAGAAAGTATATTGAAAAAAATTGGGCTTTTTATATTACCAACTTAATGGGCTGGTTTTTGACCATAATGGTATTCATAAAAACCCAAATATTCATTATTGCAGCTTGTTTGCATTTCTGTGCAAGTCTGTGTTGATGCCTTTGAGCTTTTTATTGTGACTTAATGAACACTAAATGTAAGCAAGAATTGTAGTGGGAAATTTTACAACTGCATCTTCCTTTGTATAAACATAAATGTCTTGAGAAAACTTCTAGAGCTTTTGGAAAACTAAGCTGAAATTTTCTCAAAACTTGCTTCATTCATTATTTTTGAGGTTTGCTTACTGAATTGTTCTTGCAGGTAAGATTTCTCATTTGTTCAAGGTAGTGGTAGTGGTGAGTAATCACACCTGATCTAATGCTGACATTTCTTCTAAGGACTGCTCGTAATTTGGGGCTGGCCCAGGCTGACACCAGGTTGAATTCAAGATGTTCCTTCTTTTGACCATTACATTTTACCTCTGTGTATGGCCTTATTCAGAGGGCAACACTGGACATACAGTCATTTGTGCTCTGTACTTTGAGAGGTTGTGGCTTTTTTTTTCTTCTCCCACAGTAGCTTCTGTTCCCTTTTAAAAAAGGGAAATGAATCCGTCCCAGAATGTTGACTGCTTCGCAGTTGAGCAGAAAAAAAAGAGTTTAATGATGGATTTAAAGGAAAGGTATTTAAGGAAGTGGTGATTGTACTCACTGGCAGCTTCCCTTCCACTGCTTTTATAGACAACAGTCAAAAATTTTTATTCTCACTTTTACCAAAAGGATAAGAGGCTGGGAAACTTGGGTACATTCTTTTGCTCTGTAGGGAGACTTACATTTATAATTGCTGTCAAAAGATTTGAAATTTTGGCTCTACAGGCTTGGAGGAATTTCAGAGTTCATTTGTCAGAGATTTGCATCTCCACAAAGCAATTCACACTGCAAGTATGGGTCATAGAGATCCCTGAGAACTGAAATGCTGGGCAGAAAGTTGTCTACTAAGTCCTTTGCTGTGTTTGGCTTGAGCCATAATTACACCTGAGGATGTAATTATGTCCTAGATTTAAGGACTGCAGCACAGTTTCTGTGCTTAGTTCTGACTGAGGAGTTTTTGCTGTCTTTCGTAGGGGTTTAACATCAGCAGGTCTACATAAAGCTCGTATGAATTTCCAAATATTGAAGGTCTACTATCATAAAAGTACATTGACATGTTGTGTAACTGAGACACTTCTCGAGTAGCCTGGGAGTCAGAATGTTGCCCCTTGTATAAAAATAACAAATACAGTACCAGGGTGAGTTTTACACTGTGACTGTTTCTTATGCTGTCATTGCAGAGTGGCTACTTAAAGTGTGTGTTCCTTACACGCTTTTGGAAATCATGGTATGTTCGTTTTTTCTTGCAGATTTACATTACCTTTTTATTTTGACTATGAAATTCCTTTCTGGCATTTATAGTGTGCCAACTTTGCTGCAGACAGGCTCACTAAGCCTTGCGTTGGGTCTCTGCTGTCAGGTTTTCTTAGGCTACCGCATGCTTCCAGTGTTTGTTATGAATTTGAAACAGAGAGACATCCAACATGATCACACATTATTACGTAAAGTCCTTTTTCAGTAGAATGAAAGGAGAACTGAGAGCACGGAGGGAATTGGTTCAAATCTGTCATTCAGACCTGCTGCCTTGCATAGACCCTGGCTCAGCAGAGGTGGGGCTCGGGAGCTGAGCACTTGCCTGGGGCAGCAGAGAAGTCACGGCAGGGAAGATGGGACAGCCCTGCAAACTTCTGGTTTTAACAGCCTGGGGGCTATAATTGCTTCTGTTGTCTTACAGTAATCTCTGTTAGCTGCAATATAGTGGAAGAGACTATCCAAATGGGGTTTTTGCTAAGCATTTTGTAAAGCTGCTCCGTGTTGAAAGGTGAATTAGTTTGCACACAGGGCTCTTAAATCAAGTCTACGGCTTTAGTCCTTTGACTTTTCAAAGAGAACAAGAATTCTATGTCCTTAGTTTTAATATAGTGGGAAAAGATTGTTAAAGGCTAGAACATGGCAGTCTCTCCTGTATACAGCTGAACAGTAAAGTAGCATAAGTGCATTTTTAACAGCAATTTTCTGTCCAAGTAGTATGATTCTCTGGCATAGAAAGCTAAATTAATCACTGGATTAAGACTTCTTCTGAGATCAACTATTGGGGTTGGATTATTTTATTGTGAAGACGTAGATGTCAGTTATAGGCAAGATAGTAGAAAAGTTCATTTGTGTTACACTTACTCAGAGTTTAGTGACTAGATATGTAATCATCTCTGACAGCATAGTTTTCGTAGGATTAGGCTTTATTGAGAAGAAAAAAAAATTGGTCCGGTGTTTCGTACCAAAAGTTGGAGAAGATTTGCAGTGATGACATGTGGACTTCTGTATTGGGCTGTGGTTACAATCAAGTTGGCATTTAGAGTTGTGATAGGGAAAAAAATCAAAACCTGAACTTGCCCCCATCCTCTCAGCTGAGGTGTGTGTGTTGTCTCAGCTGCAGCATAGTGAAGAGGCTTGGGGTGGGAATTTGAACCATGCTGCAGCTTTAGTGACAGAGAACTGTATTTTTACAGGGTCCTTCCAGACCTCTGGTTGTCTTACAAGGAAGAATAAGAGGTAATTTGATTACTGTCAAGGCATCACCAGGCCCGATGGGCCCTTCCCACATTGTTTTGTGGCAGGAGGTATGTGCAGGAAATCGATTTGGCCAGATGAAAGAAAGTTCTTGGGAGCAGCAGAGAACTAAGTAAGTGCAATTGAAGGCCCTGTGAAATGCAGATGATTAAACTGCATTCGAGGTTTTGTTCTTGCTTAGAGGTGGTAAATACGTGAGAGAAAGCATAAATAGCAGTGTGATTAAATGGTAGCATGACATAAAGCCTATAAATAGCCTTTTATAATTTTGTAGTACTTTCTCCTTTAATAGCCTTTTGCTCTTTAACTTCAGCACACACAAACTTTACATGTGTGAGTTCATTTGCCCTTCTTGGCAATGTTTTATTCCACTGGAGCTGTGATGTTTCTTTTATTGCTTTATTTTTAGTTGAATAACTGGTTGTACCATGGTTATGTGTCTGTTTTGTCAGCGGATGTGAAACCTGATACTGAACTGAGCCAGTATGATAAACAAGTATTAAAACCTCTGTGTCTTCCTTAACATGAATGCATTAGAGGAGATGGTAGAAGTTGTTTTCCTTCTAAAAATAAACTCAGTAAATAGTAGAATAATTACATTTAATTAATCTCAGACCAACTGAATTCAACGTTTCCTGCTGGTTCTGAATGGCACCTCATTGTAGAAGTTTCCAGCTCCAAGCAAAATGGTCAGATGATTTTTCCCAGTTGATATTTTATTAAATGTAAATACACTAGATGGCTTTTTCTTTATAGAACATGTATACCCTATACCTGTAAAGTGATTTGCTAATATGTTAGGAAAAGAAATTTATCTTCTAAATAAAGGTCTGAGATTGACTAGATGAGATGTATAATACAGAAGTACAGTTTGTCAGTGAATTTTAGTTTCACTTGGGTAACATGGCGTCTTCATTCTGGAGCGGTAGTGCATTAAAAACTGTCTGTTTAGCTTTTCTGCCTTTTCCAGTTGTATACGTTCAACTTTGTGCCTTGACTTCTTGGATGTAGGAAAGTAGGGATTTCTGCTCCCCATCTCCCCCCCCGCCCCCCCC
>VZRQ01010886.1:0-10107 GCA_013397975.1 Machaerirhynchus nigripectus
CGATCCCTCCTCTGCCGCCCGCAGCCGCCGACTTCAAAGCCCGGTGACCTTTCAAATGCAGCAGCTCCCGCACAGGGCGGGGAGACTCCCAGCCAGGGAGGAAGCGGGGAGCGCAAGAGGGAAGCCGCGCACACCTGTGGGCCCACGGGATGGATGGGACCGACCCCCTGCCCCAACAGGAGGTGATGCTGCCTGGCGGGACCACCACCACCATCAGCAGCTCCCCCATGCCTGGCAGGATTCTGTGCCTTTGGAGTCACGGCTGCTCCCGACACGGCCGGGCTGGGCTGGTGCTGTCACCTGGACTTTGGAGCGCAGAAGCAGCTCAGGGTGGCGGTGTCCTGCTCCAGCACCTCGCCGAGCCGTGCCCCTGTGGGCTCTGCCAAGGCCTGGATGGAGCCACGGCCCTGCCCCGTGGAGCTGCGGGCGCCTGTGGGGCGGCGCTCCCACGGACGTCCAGCAGCATGAACACATCAAAGCGTGTCCTGATGGCAGCGAGTAAACAGGAAGGGACAGAAAGACAAACACGGCTCCTCGCAACTGTCGGGGGAGAAAAACAACTCTCTCTCCAGGCGGGAGAAGGTTTGCTGCCTGCTCAGCTGCGACCCCGTGGAGAAATGAGCCAGATGAGCCAAATGGGCCAAATGGACCAAAAGGGCTTGGGACCACCTGCTCCAAACGCTGTGGGGGGCTGAACCCGGCCAGCGGGGGCTGCGGGGGTTGTGGATGCCCGTGTGCCTCTCGTTGCCCGTGCATACCAGGGCAGTGTGCTCAGCGCTCTGAGCCAAGTGCCTTTGGGAAAAGCGGTGGAGATGGGGCTGGCTGGGATGGTGGCAGCACAGGGCGTTGCAGGCTGCTTCCTCACCCGCTGCTTCCCCGGTGCCGAGGCCGGTTCCCAGGGCTGCCCGACAGGGCTGCGCCAGGATCCCTAATGGGATTAGGGGCCTCCTTGCCCGGTCATCCCATCCTAATCCTGCTGGGAGGCGAAAAGTCAGGCTGGGACAAAAGGCATTAGCTGTCCGCGCCTGGCCGTGGCCGCTGACCTCTGCGCAGGTGGCGGGGCCGGGGCAAGAACCACAGACCCCTCGCTGCTGCCACACGGGTGGTCACAGCCACTGGTCTGGACACTGCTGGGGACACATCGGGACCCCAACCATGTGGGCACCGGACGTGGGAGCGCGGCGCTGGCACGGCTCTGCTGGGCGTCAGCGGGACGAGCTGATTCACCGCCTCGGAGCAGCTGCTGTCCAGCAAAGTTCCTGTTTTTCAGTGAAATCCCTAACTCCATGCCTGGAAAAAAACAAATGGGAGCAGAGCAGGTGCCTGGCCCTGTTCAGGGTGGCTGCAAGGGCACAGCCTTGGCTGTCTGTTGAAAACACAAACTCCAGAGCTGGACTAGTCCCCTGTCACAAACTGAGGAAACAACTCCAAAAAATCCCCTCTCCAAAGAAGCCTCAGACTCAGGGGTTTGGGAGGGAGTCAAACCCTCCTGCTTTGGGGCATGAGACAAACTGAAAAGGTGAGAAAATAAAAATTAAATTTTCCCTGGAGAGGGATTATCCCTCATGTGCCTGCTGCCCTCCACCTCATCCCTGCTGGCCCCAGGCAGCCCAGCGGGTCCCTGTCCCTGCAGAGTCCTGGGCAGTGTGGCCAAAACCACCTCTGTGCCCATGGGAGATGGCTCCAAGGGTCAGACCTGGGCTGTTCAGGGGGTTTAAATTAAAACGTTATTAAAATTAAAACACTGATGTGTCTCTCTGCACAGGCACAGCAATGCGGGAGCAACGTGTGATGCTCAGGGAAAGGGAGCTCATCTCACCCACAGCACTCCCTGGGGAGAGCCCAGGGTGCCTCCCTCAAAGGGAACACGAGGGTGAGGGGCCCATCCAGGCTCTCCCTGCCCCCCAAACCACAACCACCCCGGGGTGACCCCCAGCACAGCCCCACGGGGCACCGGGCGGGCAGGGGGGGGATCATTCCCCCATGTGAGAGTGGGCTGGCTTCGGTTTGCTGTGCGGGATGTTTTCAAACCTGCTCTTGAGGGAGGAGGTTTGCCAACGGAAATATGTAACTGACTGTAAATAATGGCTTTTATCTGCAGTGAAATGAAAAAGCTCCCGGCAGCAGCGGGGCAGAGCCAGCGGGGCTGCGCAGGTGACAGCGCAGGGTGTTGGGTTACGGGCTCCCCATCAGCGCCAGAGCCCCCCGATGACTTGTGACAGGTTCATAAGCTGAGAAATGTGATGCTTTGCAAGGTTCAGTAAATATTAGGACTACTCCTCCCTCTTTCTGGTGCAGGTTTAATTGTGAGGATAATTCATGAGGGCACAAGGAAGGGAAAAAAAAAAACATCTGGGAAAATAGGACCTGTTAAATAGAATCCATTAATAACGAAATGATTGTTCCTCTGCATGTGATTCAGACAGCTGCCTAATTGTTAATTACCTCGATATGAGAATAACAGGTAATTACGGGGCTGCATCACGAGGAGCTGACTTTTTTTCTTCCTGCTTCTTTTCTCTTGGTGAATGCCGGAGCCGGAGCGTGCCCTGGCAGGTCACACCAGGACTTGGAGGAGAGGCACTCCCCAGGCAGGGTTCCTCCTGAGGTGGAAGCTCTGGGTTCCAGCCACGTCCTGAAGCTATTCCTGCTCTTGGACATGGATCTCAAGGCACACAGCTTCTCCTCGGGGTGCTGGGGACCAGACACCCCCCTCAGTCATGGGGCCCTGCCCGGGCAGAGCCCAGCCCTGGCTCCACATTGAGCAAACAAGAACCAAAAGTCATTGGTGACCTTGGCTGTCAAATTCCCCAAGATTACTTGATTTAAGAGACATTCTTGAAATATTTCATTACCATTTGTCTGTTGCAAAATGTGCTTTCTGCAAGGGCACACGAACACACTCAAACCCACAGGCACAGATGTGCAGCAGGTAGGTACAGAGCAAGTATCTGGCAGAGACAGGACTCTGCTTTAAGTTTTTCTGCACCAAGAAACATTTCTGGGTGCCGGTTGCTAGAGGTGAGAGGGTGCAGAGACAGACAGGCACTGCTGGGGGGGCGATAACATCTGTGCAATTAGTGACGCTGCTGCTGGGGATTTGCCATCGCTGGTTCCGCGTGATTTTTGCCCTTGGCTTCTTCCAGGGAAGCGATGCCAGCCAAGACACAGCTGAGCAAGGAGGCAGTCGGGACAGAGGAGTGTGGATGGAGTGAGCTGTCTGAGACCCGATCAGAGGAGGAGGCAGCCCCAGCGTTGCCTCCCACACTGGCTGGGCTTCACAGGCCTCATCCAGTGCTGGTAAAGCCGATGCTGCTTCCATGTGCAAGGGGAGAGGGACATCAGTCAGATCCCCGTGGGATGTGGAGCTGATTTCAGTTCTGGAGAAGGCAACGCATCTATTCCATTAGCTGCCCAACCAGGGGTGTTGGGGGACATGAAAAGGTCCAGTGGCTCTGGGATCACCCACCACAGGCCATTCCCATCACCTGGAGGTGAGACACTTGCAGCAGCCTCTGCACTCTCTGCCAGAGTCCCAGCCCAGAACTCCTGGCCTTGGGCACGTCCCGCTGCCAGCAACGTGCTGGGGAGGGAGGGAGGGAGGGATGCTCTCCTTCTCATCCCGGCTTCCTGCAGGCAAAAATAGCCCCGGGTTCCTGTGTATGTGGTGTATTTATAGTGTGAGAGGCTCTGGAAGTGCTGCCCTTCTGGCTCTCACCTGTTTTGGGGAGGAAACACCGTCTCCCTCCCCAGCGTTTGTGCGCGGCTTCCACACTGGAGAGGCCCCGGCGCTTCCCACGGGCACAGCACACAGCAGGTCCCACCAGCGGGACCTACGTGACAGTGTCCCCTCTGTGGGGACAGTGCTGGGCCCCACTGGGATGCGGGGTGGGATAACCCATGGCACGGGGATGTGGGAGGCACGGAGAGTGCTCCCAACACCTGCCTTTGCGCAAAGTCTGAGGGACGGGTGGCAAGATCCTTCTGGGAAACAAGAAGGAAGCCCAGAATCTAGCTCCCAACTCTGTGCTGTCCAAGAGATCCAGGGCTGGAGGCTCCAGCTGTGAGGTGGGCGATGCCTCCCGGCACTGGCGAGGGCAGGGCTGGCACAAATCACCACCCACGGCAGTGACAGGAGCTTATTTTTCTAAGCATATCACCAAAGAAGCTAAATATACATTTTCCATTCAATTCCCCAAAGCAGCGATAGCCCAGAGCCTAAAAATAAATCCCTTTGGATTGTGCCCGGGCCAGAATTAGATTGCCTTCAGACCAAGCCCTGTTGAGCTTCATCTCAACGTGAGCCTCCTCTCTTCCTCTGGGCTCCCAGTGGCACAGCACGGGGTGGCTCCGTGTGCCCCCACCTTCCCCAGCTCCAGCCCGGAGGCTCTGTGGTGGCACATCCCAAGGAACCGTGGTGAGCAGAAGACTCCCAGTGTCTGGTGCCTCTTGCAAGACCATTATCTGCTGGAAAAGCTCATGTTCTGCAAGGCTTTTCCCAGCCCAGGGTACGCCAAGCGTTGGCCCAAACCCCAGTGCGTTCCCTGGTGCTGCCACCCCCGATGCACCACCAGCCTCCCACCCTGGCTGCTGCCTCGGCACCGGCTGCCCGTGGCTCACATCCCTGCTTCCAGCCCTGATTTTGGCCCCTCTCCACCCCCACAGGTTTTTCCTGCACCCAAGAATTCAAGTGGGGTCCCACTGCTGCTCCCCCAGCCCCGCCTCAGAGGGCTCTGCAGACACAGGGGGCCAGGCAGTGATCCCTTGGCCACCCCAGCCAGACCCAGCTCGTCCTTCCCTGGGCTGTGCAAGTCGTAACCACTGCTCCATCTCAGCGAAATAACACATTTGAAAGAAACAAGGAGGGGGAAAAAAAATACCCTAAACCCTGTAAAACTGAAATTGTAGTTCTCCCGGGATGCAGCGTCTGAAATATTCCCACAACCTTTGCATAATGCATTGCTCATGTCAGACCTCGGGAGACAGAAATTAATAGCTAACAGCAAGCAGGCATGGCACACACGTGGGCTTCCCTTCGTTCCCTGCTCCCAGGGGCTCCACGCTCGGGGGATGCTTTTCCTTTACATTCAACTCAAATAATTCTCATTTAAAGACCCGAGAAGAAAAAGGCTGTAGAGGACTCACAGAGAATTTGTGCCAAACAGGAAATATTCAATAAATGTTTATCCTCTCGCACAATGGTGGGGTTTCAAAAGTTTTCTATGGATGCGATTTAAAGCTGGAGGGCTGGAGGGGCTTTTCCTCCCCCTCTGGGCTCTGGATGAGTGAGAGATGAGTTCGGGTTCTCCTGGGGCACCAAATTCTCTGTCTGGGCAGCTGCTCCTGCTGATGGAAGTGGGATCTGGACTGTGCTGTCCCCCTAATTGCATTGAGGGCAGGAGTTAAGGGATTCAGTTCCCAGGGCAGGAGTTAGAGTTCGCCGTCAGCCGGGACACTGCCCTGGTGGGATGATCCGTGCCTCAGTTTCCCTGCCAAGCCCTCCATTCCCTGCAGAAACAGGGCCGCGCTAACCAGACCCCTTCCAAATCCGCTCCTTCCCTCTGCTTTCCTGGTCCCGGCAGCTTTTTCCCAAACCTTCCTCCCCTCCCCCCCACCAAAAATGTGAAAAAATAGCTCCATCTGGATGCTGTTTCCACCCAGGCACAGGCCCCGGGGCCGGGAGCCAAGAGAGCAGCGCCTGTGAACGGCAGACGTGGGAGCCGGGGAGGATGTGATGGGGAAGCTGTGAGAAAAGCCTGAGGTCGGCAAACCTTCGGCCTCGCCGTGGGAGCGTCTCCCTCGCAGGAGAGGACTTGGCAGCCGGGGCTGAGGGGCAGTGCCAGCCCCGGGCCCCAGGGGTGGTGGCCGGCTGGGCTGGGGGGTGGCATGGAGGGGTACGGAGGGATGCAGACAGGAGGGACGGAGCTGCCCAGCTGAGCCAGAGCCACCCCGTTTCCCTCCTGCTTCGGAGTGGGACATCCCACGGGATCGCGGCTGGTGTGGAGCAGCCTCAGGGATGTTGCATCACTCCTCCAGCAGCAGCTCCAGACTCCCCAGCCTCGGCCAGGGGAGGGGGTGGGCTGGCTTCCCGCTTCCCAGACTTCCCACGCCAGCACGTGTTATTTATGACCCCCAGGTTTTCAAATTAAACATAAATTAGCGGGGGCGGGGGAAGCAGGGTCCCGCTCGTGGCCGCCAGAAAGGTAAAAACCTCGCGGGGGAGGGGGACGGTCACAGCCGGCATGGGAGGAGTTAAACCGCCGGCGTGGGGAAGCCACCTCCATCCTCCAAAATACAATCGACCAGGAAATAAACAGGAGCTTGTGTTTGTTTCAGTGCACAAGTGAAAAATAAAAGGATTTCCTGCGGGCCGGGGCGCCCGGGGTCCCGCAGCCCGGCCGCCCAGCCGCCCCGCGCCCATTGTTCGCCCCGGCTCTGCCGCGGGGGACATTGTTCCCTCAAAATGGCCCATCAGATAAAGGAGCTGTGCTGGCCATGGCCACCAGCACCAGCGAGAGCGAGCCCACGGGGTTTACTGGGGAATTTGGGAGCAGCACCCAACTCGTGCCCTGCCCGCAGCGAGGGGGTCCCCACCCTGCTTTTCACCCCAGGGCTGGGGTGCCAGGCAGGCAGTGACACCCTGGCATGTTTGTGGGTGTCCCCACAGCCCCCCCCCAACCCCAAGTGTGGCTGGAGCTGGACCAGACCCAGGTTTCAGAGTCTGAGCGGAGAAAGGGTGCGGGGAGGGCCGGGGTGGCCCACGAGGGTTTCACACCCTCTCAGAGAGGGCTTCTCTCTTCCTCTTCTAATCAGCCGAATCTCACTGAAGCAGTAAAACCTCACGTTTCCTACTGCTCAATGATATTTGCTGACTGCAGTGTCACAACAACCGTACCGGATGAGTGGAAAAAAAGAGAAATGTTAGAAAAATAATCCTGCGTGGAGGCACGTGGGAATGCTGAGCCCTGACAGCCGCAGGAGCAGAAACCCCTCGCTGAGGCTGCTGCTCCTGGAAAGCAGCAGAGAGTCAAAGGGGAACCTTCCTGCAGCCTCTGACTGGTCCCAGTGCCTGGATCTGGGGCTGCTGGTGGTGCTGGGGATGGCACAGGGCTGCACACTCGGGTGTGAAGTGCTCGGCAGGGCTGCCCACGCTTTCACTGCTGGCCTGGTGAGGGTGTTAAAAGCATCTGAAAACAAGGGAGATTTTGCATTTCAAGTCACTCCCCACCTGCTGCCCCTGACAGGGGTGAGAGCAAGGTCAGGGTTCCACTTGGGGCTCCCTAGGAAACCCCCATGGCCCCGTAGGAGGCATTTCAGCGGAAAAATGAAGTAACAAAAGTAAAAATGATGTGGAGGCAGCCACCAGCCTTTGCTGTCATTTTGCTTTTGAGCAGCCTGGCCATGCTGGGGTGGGGTCTGAGCTCCTCTTGCCTGGCAAAACTCGAGTGGGCTGGACTCGGTTTTGGGTGCCCAACCAGCCCCTCCCCAGCTCCTCTGGTCGGACACGTGAAATTTGGGCTCACGGCNGCCCTTGCCTGGCAAAACTTGAGTGGGCTGGACTCGGTTTTGGGTGCCCAACCAGCCCCTCCCCAGCTCCTCTGGTCGGACACGTGAAATTTGGGCTCACGGCACCGCGCTGGAGCAGCTCCCACTTAACCAACACTCAGCCTGCTCTGCTGAGACGCTGCTGGCGGTGGCAGCTTGCGATGCTCAAAATCCACCTGGAAAAGCTGGGAACCACCACCTGGAAGTGGAGGAACCACTGTGGGGACCCTCTGCAGCCTCCGGGAATGCCGCGAACTCCGGCCAGGACCGTCGGTGTCGGGTTGTGCCGGGAGAAGGTCCCTGAGGGGTGAGGGAGACAGGGCTGCCGGGAGAGGGTCCCTGAGGATGCAGGAGCCAGGATTGCTGGGAGCAGGTCCCTGAGGGGTGTGGGAGGCAGGATTGCCGTGGCAGCTGCAGCAGCTCCAGCGACTTGCCAGGAGCCGCCGGCTCCGAGCGCTTCCTGCGATTTGGCCCTTGGTGAATAAATAACCACACACAGAAGCGAAGGCAGCGCAGGATCTTGGGCAGAGTAAATATAGTTCATAACTCCTTTTATTTTTCCTCCTGCCTTCGGTCTGATCCCAAGCCCTGTCTGTTTGTACTCGTGCCTTTGTTTTGGGGGTTTTTTTCTGCTGTGTTTTTTTTTAACCAGCGTTTGATGGCAACTTCCCAATGACACGTTCAGGCTGCTGAAAGCGCCTCATTTTGCTGTGGCCGGGGCAGCAGCTCTCATTGATGGTTCGAATCACCAGGCAGGCTCTGGGTTGGAAAGAGACAACAATACCACAGCACTCAGAGGGTTTTCAGAACAAAACTTGCCAAAAAGGGATAAGAAGAATGGTTTGGGCTTTACTCTTTTTCCTTTTTTTTTTTTTTGCATTTCACAACTGTAAACTAAAACCACTCTGGGTCGGAATCGCATCTGGGCTGGTTGGAGCACAGCTCTGTGGGCAGTGCTGGCAAACTTCTGTTGGGTATTGCTTTGCCTCTCTGGTTTCCAGCTCACCAGACAGAGCACCAAACCCAGTGCCTGCTTAGCCATCACTCGGCTGGTGTCCGAGGATGTTTTCCTGGCAGAGGAACCCAATTGCCACGCTGGTGCAGAACATGCTGAGCTCTTCCCAGCACTCCTGGCTGCAAGCTGCGGTGCCTGGGTTTGGCTGATTCATTCTCAGGCATTTCCCCCTCCCCGCAGCTCCTTTGGGGGTGTTTCTTGGTTTTCCTCACCAGCAAAGCTAAAAATGGAAAGGTGAAATATTTCTGAGGTGGTGGCCAGGTGATGGGACCCTTCCCACCGCTCCTACCTTGATGTCCCTCTTGGAGGCTTGTCCTGGATTTTGGGGGATTTTCGGGGGTAGATGGGGTGTGCAGAGTTCTGGCACGAGGGTTTGGTCTCCTCTGGCTCATGTTTCAGTACAAATGGGGTGTCCCAGGGGTGGCTGGGCCAGAGCCGTGTCCACACGGATTGTTCTGCAGCACTAGAGGGGCTGAGTGGGGGGCAGTTGTCCCAGCTGCTCTTCACAGGCAGGCGAGAGATTTCTCATCCATCGGCAAATCGGGGCCTCCAGGGGGGAATAAAAACACCCGGAGTGCTGTCACCTGTGGGAATGCTCATCCCAGCAGCTGGAGCAGCCCCTCTTCCCTCTCCTGTGCATCCCCTGCGCCCCATGGGACCCCAGCCAGGGGGTGGGAATGTGCCCTTCCTGGGGCTGCCAGCACAGACAGGTGGGGAACAGCCCCGCTCTGCTCCGAGCAGACGATCCCAGGAGGAACTGAAACCTGCCCGTGCTGGCAGGGAAATGCTCCTGTCACGGCAGCACAGCCGCCACCAGCCTGCCCGTCCCTCGTCCTTCCCACAGCTGGTTCCTAGAAAACCAGCTCCCAGACGGTCCCAGAAATTGGATTTTGCCCAGTGCAGCTTTGCAAACAAACCCAGGAATGATAATAGGGAAGCAGCCAGTCCCTCTTTGGTGTCGTTTTGCTTTATTTTTCTTGCATGTTGCAGCTTCCCACCATGGTCTGGCAGCGGCTGGAGGCTGCATTGCCCACAGCCCCTCTGACTGAAAGGTCTCCACATCAGAGCAGAGGAGCACCAAGAATTGTGTCAGGTGCTGGTGAGGCTGAGCCTCTTCTCCTGTCCTTCTGAGATGCCACCTTTTCCCTGGCACGGGGCTGGGACAGATGTGCCAGCCCAGGAGTTCAGCAGCCCCTCACCTCGAGCCTGCTGGTCCCACCAGGGCCTTGCTGCACCCCCTGAGGTGAGGAAATACCTAAAGACGAGCACCATGGCAGGGAAAGGGAAAAGCGACTCTAACACACCACACAGAGAACTCAAGAAATCTCCTGGGACAAACGTGGAGGAGTGGGGGGAGAGGAAGCCAGGGGCATCCCCATGGGAAAACACATACATGTTCGGGCAGCGAGAACAGAAGTGCTCATTACTCACGAAAAAAACCCCACAGAAGTTCTTTTCAGGCATCAGCTTCCAGTAACAAAGCCAGATTGATGGAAAAAAAAGTGCTTTTATTTTTCATTCGCCAACGGAGAAGCTAAAAAAAAAAA
>VZRQ01010886.1:15204-35975 GCA_013397975.1 Machaerirhynchus nigripectus
GCCGCCGGCTCTGGCGCCAGCGGCAGCAGCTGGGCCGGCCGCGCGCCCCGGCGCCTGCCAAGGGTGCCAGCGTGGCCCTAAATGCTCCCTTTCACCACAGCTCCGAGGGCTGCCACGAGGAGAGGGGCTGAGGGCCGCTGGTTGCTCCTCAGCAGCGCCCGGTGGGGTTTGTGGGGTGGTCTGAGGGGTGTGGGGTGCCGCACCCCGACCCGGCTCAGCTCAGTTTCGCTCCCATCCCATCCAAGAGTTCTTTCCCCCTCATTTCTATCTTTAACCGCCTCCACCGAGGGCAGGGGGACGCAGCCCCCCACCATTTGCTCTGATTCTTGGGATGCCCCACGTGCCGTAGAGCCCGGACCCCGGTGGCGGCTCCCCGGGGGGCTGGGAGAGGGGCTCGGGGGCCTTTGATCCGCCCCACATCCCCCCTGCTCCGCGCACAGCTGAGCCCGCAGGGGCCAGCGCGGCCCGGGCACAACTGCGGCCGCATCCTTCCCGCGTGGCAGGCAGCTGGGATGGAGAGGGGACATGGAAAAGGAGCCACTGCTCATTTTCCTTCTCCAGCCCCCCCCCGGCTGCTCCCGTTGTTCTCCTCGTGGTTTGGGGACCCAGCGAGGTCGGGGAGCTGGGACGTGCCGGGGAAGGAGCCTCCCCCTCCGCCCCGCCAGCTGTGACACCCGGGAGCATGCGCCGTTTCCGGAGAGGAAAATGACATAATTCATACCCAGAATAATTCCCTCCTCAGAGCAAACCCGGCTCTACCTCCCGGCTGACAGCGAGGCCCCAACCCCCTCTCTTGTTTCCTAATCTGCAGCTCGAGCCGTGAGAGACGGTGGGAAGCGGAGGAGAGGGCCAGGCCGGTGGTGTTTGAGACCTGGATGTTGCAAATCAGCGCCGGGCAGGGGGGTAACAGCTCCAGGAATGACGGAGTCCCTAATTACAAATGCTTAGCCAAGATTTTTGGCAGCAACATCAGAAAGGAGCTAAAGCTGCCTAATTCCTGCTTACCCCCAAAATAGCCTCAAACGCACAGGACCGTGGTGGGGACACGGCCTGGAGCTACGGTGGCACTGCTGGGGGACCCCGAGCACCCCCTCCCCGAGTCACTGCGGCTCCGAGGGTGGTGTGGGGGGGTGGGTTTTGGTGCCGGAGCCCCCTGGCCCCCCCCGCAGCTGCCCAGCTGCAGAGGGACATTTCCCACCGGGGCTCGCCGTGGCGGAGGGGCTGCGCCTGGTTATCTCCCCAACGAGGGGCCTGGAGCCATCAAGATCTGCTCCAAACAATCGCTTCCTTTCCCAGGCACCTTCCGAAAAAAAAAAAAAAAAAAGCGCTGACTTTTCCCAGGGCTGCCACATTTCCCTGCCTTGTGTTTTCCTGCCCCCACGCATCTTCTTCACCCAGGGATTGTCCCCAGCTGCCTCGAGCAGGGCCCTTCACTGCTCCAGGGCCAGGATTTATCCTGCTGTAAGCCAGCACAGGGCCATCCATGCTCAGACCTGTGGGGCTGGGCGAGCAAACCCCGATGGGACAGCTTGGCCCTGGGGTAGGGATGAATCCTTCACTATGGATCCAGTCCCACATGTGGAAATGGGGCTGCGCCTTTCCGCTGCCGGAGTTTTGGGAGGCCTCGTGCGGCTCCGTCATCATCTCACCCCACATCTCCCCCCAGCTGAGCCCAGCACTCTGGTGACTTTAATAACGACATCTTCCAGGACGTTTTCCCGGTAAAACGGGAAAGGCCGATGGATCCACGGGGCGGACTGCCCTTCCCCAGCCGCAGGGCTGCGCTGGCAGCACGAGCGGCTCCGGGATGGCTCCGCGGCACGGCCTGGGCGCCGTGCCTCACCTCGGCGGCTGCGGGTCCCCTCCCGGCGTTGCTGAGCTCCCCCCGCGCCGGTTCCCAGGGCTGCCATCCCCGGGGAGCCCCGGGGAGGCAGCTGCGGGGGCTGGACCCAAGCAGTGCCTTCTGCCGCGGGGACCGGCGCGTCGAGGTGTCCGTAATTCACGGCAGCCCGAGCCGAGCTGCTGGCGGTCGTTCCCAAGGCTGGGTTTGTCGCTGGGGACGACGCCAGCATCCGTCCCTGCCCCTTCCCGGCTCCTCGGCTTCACAGCCTGCGCAGGGAAGGGCTTGACCCGGGCTCTGACCTCCTGCCTGCTGCCAGTGGTGTCCCGACGTGTGCACACTCACCTGGCCTCGCACACTCCCCTGTGCCCGCTCACGCCCTCGACATGGCTCTTCTCTCTCCTTGGTGTGGGCACAGCAGGGGGATTCAGGCACCCCTCTGCTCGGAAATGTGAGGTTTTTTGGGTTTTGGGGTCAAAGTCTCTCCCCATCGGGACATCAGGCACATGCACTGGGTGTCTGGCAGAGGTTTAGGGCCACATGGGCACATCCAGAGATGGCTGGGAGGGAGGCCTGAAGCCTGTCCCAGCTGTGTCACAGGGCTGGCTGACAGCCTCTGTCCATCCAGGGCCAGCCTCGAGGGTTGCCTGCAACCAAAATGTAGCAGGGCCATCAGCTCTCCTTCTTTTTGGGGCCGACCCTGGGAGAAGCATCCCCCATCCCTGAACAGACCAGGCTTTGCTCCAGCAGGCTGGGGCTCCCTCTCTCTGTGTCACTGCACTAAGTTCTGGTGTTAATCAGGCTAATTGGTGCCAGGGTGGGTGAGCTGTGGGCCGGAGGGGCTCCGGGCTGGGTGGAGAGCTGCGTGTGGTGCAGGAAGCACAGCTGATATCTGCCCTTGGGCACTATCTCTGTCACACTCACAGTTTCCCATGCTGGTTTTGGGCGATAGGGCTGGGGCAAAGCAGAGGGAAAACAGCCCAGTTCCCATCCTGGGGGCTTTGGTGTGTGTGGTACCCCCTCATTTATGAGTCAGGCTGGACCCTGCACCTCTCCCCACACTGGGAAGCAGCTGGAGCCTGCAGGACCTCTGCTCCTTTGGAGCATCCCTCTGGCTTGCTGTACCCCACCCTGGTGCCCAGGGATGAATCCCTGGGATGTAAACCTGCTTCTGCCCCCCTTCCCAGTTGTGCTTTGCCCCCCCAAAAGCACCCCGGGGTGTGGTGATGCCCTGGGGGAGGGCTGTGCCTGGCGCCGGGGTTTCCCACCGGACAAGATTCATCTCCTGGTGATTCATCTCCCCTGCTGTGGGAGCCGGACCCATTTTGGGAGCGTGTGGCCCACAGCTGCAATTGGTGCTTTCCAGGGATGCAGGGTCAGGATTGGCCTCCTCCTCCATCATCTGCTGCCTCATTTGTCAGCAATCAAAGTCAGTGCTCTGGATCTGCCGTGTGGGGTGGAGAGGGAGGGTTTTTCCGAGCCCCCGGGCCAGGGCTGGGTGCCAGAATGGGAGCAGGACTGAGAGCACGGCCACAGCCTGAGCCTTGTGGCACTGGCTGCTCCCCAAGCTGAAGGGGAAACTGAGGCACAAGCTGCCCTCGCTGCTGGTCTGGTGGGGGAGTCAGAGCCGGACACCTTAAGCGTGGCTTTTCTTCACCATTTGTTTATTTTCTCGCGTGCTCCCGAGGCCCTGCTCTTTTGCAAGCCGAGGGTCTTTCGTAAGAGGAGGGACGGGGAAGTTTTGCAAGCGCAGGGAACCTGCACGTGCCTTTGGAAACTGAGCCTGACCTCGGGGCCCGGCGGCTGCGCCTGTCACTGCCGCCTTCCCCTTTCTGCCTGCAAACACGAGGCTGAGATGTCACTCGAGCTGGCCTGGAGGCAGGAAGGGACAACCCTGCCATGAGTTTTCCTGGGCTCAGCTGGGCGTGAACAGGGAGGTGGATCACTCGCACAGGGAGCGCGGGGACAGGACGGGGAGCTGAGACGTCGTGGGGTGGTGAATGCAAAACCGTCTTTGTGCCATCTCCCGGCACTCTGAGGGAGCCCCGGTGCTGCTGAGCTGGGCAGGGAGGTGTGATGGATGACACGGTGCTGCTGAAGGACTCTCCCCACGGCCACCAGGAGAACCAGCGACCCCACTGGGGACGTCTCTGGAACTGTGTTTGGATGGGATCTGAATTCCAGAGCAGCAGGATCTGGCCGTGCCCAGCGACCCGCAGCAAACGTGCACCTTGTGGGTGCTGGTGTGCACCTGGCTGGTGTGAGGCTGGTTCCTGCACAGAACTCCCTGTCCCAAGTCCCATCCTCCTTCCCCAGGCGTGTGGCACTGGGGAGCTGAGCGCTCTGGAAGGACTCAGTTACCTAATAGGAAGGGGTGGGGGTGGGTGTGGGTGTGATAAATACACGCAGATAATTTTACTTCAGGGTAAGTCAATAAATTACTAAAGAGCTTTTGATTGTGCTCTCAGTGGTGCATGTTGATTCAAAAACCTAAGATATTTAGCCTCAATTATGTCTGTTTGTGTGTCTTTCCTGCCTCACTTCTCCACAGTGCAGGGGAAATAACCCTGCCTTGTCTGCGTTCCCACACCTCTCCCACCTCGGCCGCGCTCCAGATTTCGCTCCTGTCCTGATAACCCTTGCAGCGGCGAGTGGGAGAGGATCAGCTCTTGGCACGAGCCCTCTCCAGCCTAGGCCAGCTCTCTGTGCTGGACCAAAAGGACTCACACGGATGTGGCCGGCCCCAAGGGTGCCAGCTGAGGCAGTGGGATGGTTTGAGGCTGGCCAGCGTTGTGGTTTCCCCCTGTCCCCGCTCTGGCACGGCACTGGGACGATGCAAAACCAGCTCCACGCTGCAAACCACGCGTGTGAGGACACCCCGGCCGAGCCCAGGGCCCTAAAACCGATTCCTTTCAGCATCTGCAGCCCAAGCAGCCCCACTGCCCGCGGGCCCTGGCACGGCAGCGCTCGCCCCGTGCAGCCTCGTGTGCGGGGAGCGGGCTCCCGCAGGGCAGCGCTGCAGTGATGCTCGGACCACACAGCTCCCTTAAGCCGCCGAGGATTCGGCTGCAAAGACGAGCTGGCACCGCCGCCGCGTGTGCCGGGTGGCTCGGCCGGGGATGTGTCGCCACGCGAGGGAACAGCTCGCAGGGCGGGAGGGCTGCTGCCATCAAAGGAGCGAGGGGCCGAGCCAGGGATCAGCTCTGCTCTGCTCCAGGGCGATGTGCGCCGATTCCAGAGCAGCCCCGGGGCACCGCGGGGCTGGAGGGACTGGCACTGCTGCTTCTCGCAAGTCGGGAATGCAAAGTCAGCCCGTGGAGTGGGAGTTCGTGGTCAGAGCCCCTTTAGCGATGGATGGCGTGAGCTGCCAGGGCCGTGTAGTTAGCAATGAGCTCCTTCCAGTGGGAAGACGCTTGTTTCCTTCTGGGAAATCTCAGCAGAGGGTCATTAATCACCAGGCAGGGCAGCTCTGCCTGGCCCGCGATGGGATGTGGGTTCAGCACACAGTGCTGGTGGTGGATGTGCCACGGAGCCTTCACTGACTGCTCTGGGCCAGCCCGGGAGCCTGGTGCTGCTCCGTGGGTGTGCAACAGGCATTGGGACGGCTCTGGGAAGCAGAGGGCACCATTCCTGTTTCTGGCCTGGCCACATGTTCATGCATGCAAATTTGGCAGTGGCTTTTCAAGTGCAAATCTGCTGTGGAAACAAAAGGGAGTCCCGAAACTGGAGCGTACGTATTGAATGAAGTTGCTCTTGCAACACCTACCCAGGTCCTGCTTCCCCGCGCTGCTGAGGTGCACCCAGCACCTTGTTCTTTGAGCTCTGCCGCCTATTTTTAGCTGGCAGGGAGGAATCACGATTAACCCCGCGGGAACACCCACCCTCAACAGACACTACCGCTCGGCTGAGCCGAGTGTGCCCGGCTGCTCGGGGCTCTGCTTCAGCGGAGGTTGGTGCCTGATGGGATCAGACAGGGAGAGAGAACAGCGCGGGGATGTGGCAGGGACATGCAGTGCTCACGCGAAGGGCCTGGCCCCCCTCCAGTCCCAGCCTGCGGGCAGGGAGGGACAGGGCTGCTGGGTGCAGGTGTTTGCATCAGGAGGTAAAATGTAATCCCTAAGTGTTCCCAACGTCCAACCTGGCTTCTCCCAGGTGCCTGCTGCCGTGATGCTTTCCCCAGGCAGGGTGTGAGGCTCCTGGGAAGGCAGCCCAAGGGTCCATGGGCACCCCTGGCCAGGCTCTGCCAGGACGGGGACACAGCGGCGTGGCACATGCAGACCTGCGGTGGGACATCAGCTCCAGGGAGCTGGGTCACGCCCGGAGCACCCCACCGTGCAAACTGTCCCCGCTCCCCACACCTGGATGCCTCTGCAACCTCCCCACACAGGGTGGGAGACACCTCAGCAGGACAGGAGGGCGCAGAGGGTGACACAGGGCGGTGGCAGCGTCCCCAGCCGGGAGCGCGTCCGCAGCCTCGGCGCTCCGCGCAGCGCAGCCCGTGAGTCACTGCCCAGGGCTATTTTTACCCCCTGGGGCAGCCTCGCCGGGTCATTCCCAGTTCCTAATTGCTGTGATCAGACCTTCATAAATCTCACCCGAAAGAGGAAGTCTGGAAAATCGAAATCTGCCGCTGCGAGCGAGGCGGGCAGGGCTGGGCCGGGCCGGGCTGGGCTGGGTCAGGCACCGGCGGCACCGCGCGGGGGGAGGCTGTGGCCGGAGGAGGCTGAGGACAGACAGCCCCGAGCTGTGACCTGCTGCCCTTCACACCTTGCACTGCAGAGCTCCCCACAGGGATGTTTTGGCTGACATTTAACCGCCGGAACAGACTTTTCCACCTCCTCCTCCGTTCCCAGCCTCTGCCTGCTTCCCTTAGTGCTCCCAAACTCCCGGAGCAGCCAAGCCGAGCTGTGCCAAGCCAAGCCGAGCCGAGCCAGTGCAGGGGAGCAGTGCTGGACGGGAAAAGCCAACCCCTGATCTCTTGCCCAAGAGTCACACCACACCCAAGCGTCTGAAAAGGCTTCATTGAACAGTTTGCTGGCTATTTTTGTCAGTGCCTCTGCCCTTCCTGGCCAGGGCTGAGAGCAGAAACAGCAACACCACGACGGAGAGGATGAGATGACCATGCCCTGGGCACGGACAGAGGAGAAGAGCTGGCAGATCCTGCTAGCAGGGTGCTGGAGGTGTTTGCATCACTGGGCCTCGCTGCTCTGGATTTCCTGGGTTGGGTGATGGTTGGACCCCATGGGAGGGTCCTGCTGGTCCCGCCGGGGTTTGGCAGCGGGCTGTGGGCTGAAAAGCAGCCAGCAGCAGAGATAAGCAGAGCACAGAAACATTGCCATCTGCTGACACGTCCGTGCCGCTGGTCACCACTGGCGGCGGGAGCCGGAGTCCTGCAGGGTGCCGGCTGCGCCCTCGCTGGGCTGATGTCCCCATCCGGCAGCAGGGCAGGAGCACGGAGGGACGGCCCCGCCAGGCACAGCCGTGGCAGGACCAGGTGTTTGGCACCGATGTGCAGCACATCAGCTCGAGGCCGTGGCGATGGAGGCCGAGCTCCGAGCTGCAGCTTCTCTCACCGCTGACCATCCAGGATGTGGTGGATGTCTCCCTGCTCATCCCCAAAGAGTTAATGAACCTTCACCCTGCTGTGAAGAGTGACTTCCAAGTGTGGGGCAGCACCCAGCATGGCAGCCTCGTGCAGGCAGAGAGGGCAAGTCTGGGTAATTGCAGCCTCTGATGCGAGCCCTGCGAAGGATTTGGGAAAATGCTCACTTGGCTGAAGAAAGGAGTTTTGATTCCCCTCAGCCTGTTCCCCCCTGAGCTCCCCCCGGTGCCCTCCAGCTACAGAGCTCGGAGATGCGTGTCTTGGACTGGATTTGCTTTGTTTCAAGTTCCCTGGGAATCTGGCACCGGTGTTTCCCAGAGGAAGGGTGCTTCCAGCTTCCCAAGCGCCGGGGCTTTGCCATGGCAGGCAGAGAGCTGGGAGCTCCCCGGCGCTCGGGCCCGGGTCTGCAAACACCACTTCCAAGAGTCGAGAGGCAAACCCACAGTCCCATGGGGACCAGCCATCAGCCCTGCACCCCCAGACTGCTGATTTATCCTTGCATGGCTCTGGGATCTCCACGCACAGCGCTGGCAGGAGCAGGGGAAGCCGGTGGCCACAGGGATTTGCTTCCCCCATCCCCAGGGATGCAAACGCCCAGCTGTGGGCGGGCAGGAGATGGGGAGGCTGGTGCAGCTCCCATTTCTGGCAGAGGGAGACACAGGCAGATGTGCAGGGACATGTCTGGCCAGCCCGTGGCCTCCCACCAGCACCTGTCCCACAGCTGGGTTCAGTGGCTTGTCCCCCCTGTGCCCCAGCCCAGGGGCCAAGAGGTGAGTTCTGGTACAGCGGGGCTGGAGCAGCTGCTCTGAGCTCAGAGCAACCTTGGCTGGGTGGAGCATCCCAGGGCCATGGCTTGGACTCTCCTCTGGCCAAGCACATTTCCCTTTCTCAGCCTGGCTGGCGACCTGGCAGCAAAGGCAGCGTTTCACTCTTGTGTCAACATTTGGAAGAAAAGGGGGGAAAATAATCATTTCTGTCAAACCCTGGGAATGTGGATGCCCCGAAAACAAACAGAAGCTCTGTTTCTTCAGTGAAAGGCCGTTGTAAATCTGGTTGGCTGCCAAAAAGTGATAAAAATGATTGCTGTTCCGGCACTAGAGAAGAGTTTTGTTGGAAATGTCACCCCCCACGCAGCCTCCCCCCAAATCTCAGTTTTATAAAAACACCATTTTTTGTCAGTAGCCTGGCAGGCAGATGTTTGGCCTGGGCCCCCACTGGAAGCCAGATGCACCCAAATTGCCATTCCCAGCCCCCTTTGTGTCATTTGTTGATTGACAGCTGTCAGTCACCACTCACAGGGGTTAAGCATGCTCTGGAGACCAGATTTCCTCCTCTCCTGAGCTTCCCTGGTGGTGTTAGGACAGGCATTCCCCAGGTTAGGGTCACCATTCCCAGGTACCACTCCCCACCTCGCAGTACCCAGCATGGGGGATGCGGGATGGGCAAAGGGGCAGTGCCAAGGGAATGGGCCACAAGAGTGGTGGCTTTGCCAGGATGAGCTGTGGTCACTGGGAGAGAGCCACTGTCCCTGGCCAGAGCAGCAGCTGCCTGCCTGGCACAGTCCCTGACTCCAGAGTGTGCAGGAGGGAGGATGCTCCCTGTCCGCGCTCCCGCTTTTTAAACGGCATGAGGAAGAACGGTTGTGCCATCAGAGCTGTGAGCTGGACTTGTCAGGGCTCGTCCCTTATTTATTTAGGAACAGTGGCAGGTTTCCAGCCACTTGTTTTCCTGGTGCAATGTGAAACTCCCAACCTTTTGTTCCAAGGCATTGCCCCGGCTTGGGCACCTCGGCCCCAGCCCCGTTTCATCTGGGGCAGCATCGAGCCCTGTTCAGGGAGCAGGGCAGGGGCAATACCTGGGGGCAGCTCTCAGTGTCCCTCTGCTGGGACTTTCCAGGTGTGCCCATACCAGGGGCTGCCTGATGGGTGCCCCCAAGCTGGGCCAGCGCCGCGGTGACAGGGACAGGGGGGACATTCCAAGCCCTCCAGCCCTGACAGCATCACTGGCACAGGGATGTGGACGGGCCGCTGCAGTCCCGTACGTGCAGATCAGCTCCATGAAAATCACTGGTTTAAAGACTGGGTATAAACACCTCCTGTGCTCCTGCCCCGTTGCAGGTCTTTGCAGGATCATAATCCTCATGGAAACGTTTTGGACCTGCAAGGAAGCAGCCCAAGGGCTGGAGAGGGACCAGAGCAGGGTTAAAGCGTGGCTGTGCAGGTGTTTGAGGGCAGTGTGAAGGACTGGGCTCTGAACCCCTTCAATTCAGGCTCCTCTCCACACCTGCACACAGGAGCCCGATTCCTCCAGGGAAAAGAGGGAAGCAGCGAGCTGGGATGAGTGGCTGGGGTGAGCTCATGGCCACGGAGCAGCACATCCCAGTGCCTGGGGGAGCCAAGCTCTCTGCCTGCTGCGGGGACCTGCCCGGGCACAGCCGCTTCCCCGGCTGCTGCTCCGGAGAATGAGGATCCCACGGTGCGGAGCCTCCTCCTCCGCGGGGAGCGGCCGAGGGGAGCCGGCAGGTGGAGCGCCCGGGGCCACAATTCCGGATCAAAAACCACACGCGTCCCGGCTCCGATAAGGAGGCGAGAGCAAACCCCCGGGAGCCGTCGGAAACGCGGCGTTCACTGGGAGCGCCCGAGGCAGAAAGCAGCCCATGCCCGGCTTCCAAGGTGCGTGGTGGTTGTTTTTGCACACTCAGACATAAATAATGATAGAAACCACGCGCAGGTTCCGAATTAATTGATAGAACACCCAGTTACCCAGGCAGATTTGCCTCCCCCTTTTCTGGAGCGCCCACAGGTGGTGCGGGAGGATTGCCGGGGGCACTGCTGGGTGGGGAGTGCCTTTGCAAAGGCTCTCCTTGCCCGGAGCGGCTGCTCTGGACATTCATTTTGAAGCAGACTGTGTCTTTTTAGTTCAGTTCTGTGGCTAAGCCTCATCTTTATTCAGGAAAAACTCCCTTTTAGCAATTGCAGCCTCACTTAGGGAACGCACGTAGGTCTGGGAAGGAGCAGACTCCCTCCAGTCGGCTGCATCTGCTCCTGACCCACATCCCACTGGAAGCACTGACAAGATGCTCCAGGAGGGTCAAGACCGCATCCTTGTCAAGCACGTGCCTTTTAACATCTCCCCCTTGCTGGATTTCATGTGCTGATGATCAGGCAGGTAACAGGGAGCGGGAGTGTGGCTGATTTTGGAGGGCCTGGGATCTGATAAAACGGGATTGCTGGAAGCGTGGCCCATCTCCTGCTATTTCACACCAGCCCTGCCTGCCCCACAGCAAGCTCCTGCACAAGGCAGGACTTCCAACTGCATCCCAGAGCAGGTCCCTATGCTGGATCCATGGTGGGAACCCGAGAGCAGGGAGCCAGGGCGAGCTGGGCTCCTTTGGCCTTCATTCTAATGATAATCAGGCTGAATTCCTCTGCTCGACCCCAAGGGATGCAGGCAGGGAGCTTTCCCAGAGAGCTGAGCTTGCTCTCTGTGGTGTCCCCTCTCCAGCAGGATCCAGGTAGGCACAGGGCCCTCCTGGGGACGTGTCCTGGAGCTCCTGCCCACATCAGATCCCGGCACAGAGGCAGCATCCCAGGAACGTGCGGTGGCTCCGTGTCTGCAGCGGGAGATGGTTTCTGCCCGGACATGTCCCACAACCTGCTGGGAGAGAGCCGTGCTCCCTGCGCTGCTTTCCCTCTCCCCGGTGCCACGAAGGGAGTGCTGGTGGAAGGAGAGGAATGCCACGTCCTAGAACATCTTGAGAAGAGTCTGGTCCTTCCCAGCTGGCCGGGAGAATTCAGTCTCTCAGTGGGTGCTGGAGCTGCCATAAATGCAAACAGCCAAAACAAGCGGGGGGAGTGAGGCCACCCTGGGACCCCCTCTGGTCCCCACGGCTTTGGGGGCTGAGGGGAGAGGGTTTTTCATGGCCTGTTTGAGAAGCAAAAAGTTCTCTCTGCTGCTTCTTTAGCCAGGGCCCTCTCCCACGGCCGGTCCCTGGAGCTGGCTGCACCATGGGCAGGGAGTGGCAGCACCTGGGAATCCCTGTCCTTGGAGATGGATGGACACCCATGACAGGCACCCAGGGGGTCCCTGGCCGTGGAGGTGGGTGGACACTCTCTGTGGACTTGTGCTTTTGTCTCTTTACTTGATTTACTTTCAAACTCAGTGGTGTTGAGGGTCCATCCTAACGAGGCTGAGGGACACCGGTGTGGCGTGGGGACAGGGCTGCTGTGCAGGGCCTCAGTAGGTGCCTGCACCCAGCTGTGGGTGCCCAGGTGAGGATTCGGGGTGCAGCCCAGCCCTTTGGCGTGTCCCTGAGCACCCGTGGGCAGCACAGTGCCCAACACGTGCGTGCAAGCCCGAGCCCAGGAACCTGCCACGTGGAGGGGATGGAGGAACCCAAAAATCCCGACTTCACCATAAAAATATCAATCATCTCCAAACATCCGTGCGATGCTGATCCTTCCCTCCCTGCCCGGTATTTTCTCACGCTCCGAAGCTGGCAGCAGACACTGGGAAGCAGTGTTGGAACTTGTCCTGCCGTCCCATCAAGGCGTTTATCTCCAGCATCGAGCCCTAGAGCTGGAAGAGCTGCAAGTAGGGGCAAGGCACGCTCCTGCTTGCTGCTTTCCATTGCGTCACTTGGGCACGGGCTGAGCGAGCGCCCCGGGGCCGGATCCCACACACGCCACCCTGCCTGCTCCTGCACAGCACAGCAGCGGCCTGAAGGACTGACAGGAGTTGGGGACCCCGGTGACACCCCTGAGCATCACTGGGATCCCCGCCCTGCCCTCCCAACAGCCTGCAAGGAACCCGTGTGTGTCCCTTCCGCGACGCTCCCAAGAGTCCTCGTGTCAAGGGCTGCACGCCCGGGGTGAGCCCAGATGTGACCCTGGATGTCTGACAGGGATGGGGACGCTGGTTGGGAGCCACCTTTGGAGCAGAGCATGGCCCAGGCCTGGCTGGATGCTCTGCTGGGATGGTGGGGACGGGAGGGGATGGCGGCACAGATGATGGGTAGGGGATGGTGAGGCACCTGCCTCAGTGTGGGATCCTGCTCTGAGCCAGCCGGGGTAATTAATGCAATTACAATTACAAGGCAGGCTGCTCCTTGCCCCTCCCTTGCGGCTTCTCCGTGAACCAATGGATTTGAAAACCCAGCCACCCTTCTCCACACCCTCCCAATCCCAGCGCTCCCGGCTCCAGCTGCCCATGGCTTCCAGCACAAACTCCTGAGATCCCTCCTCTGGGCCCTGGCAAGTGCTGTGGTGCCAGCAGCTGTTCCCTGCCTGGGCCATGTGCCACCAGCATTTTGGTGATGACAGCCTGGTGGTCAGTGTCTCCAGGCCACAAGACCTAAGAACCTGATCCTTCCCACCGCCTGGTTATGCCCAAGCCAAGGAGATGTCCCATCCCTCAGTTCCCAGGGAATCTTGTGACTGCATCCTGGTAGCTTCAGGTTAGGGAGCGCCTGGCAGATGGATCCCCATTTTCACGGACAGCCTGGCCCTGGGCACTGGCCAGAAGCATTCTTTTACCAACAGGGGGGAAAAAAGAGCTCAGCAAAGCTTTACGTGACGCCGCAGCAATTCCTGACGGAGCCGCAGCGCCATGGGCACCGTGGTGGGATGGCAGAGCTGCCCTGGGCCCGTGGCATCGCGGTGCCACACTGCACAGGGGCTGGCATGGCTGGAGCTGGGGCTCAGCGGGGGCTCAGGGCACGAGGCAGCACCAGGAACAGCCGAGCCAAGACAGGAAACCCGCCCAGCTTCCTCCGCACTCACCACTCGGAGGGTTTCTCGTGTGTGGGTGCTCTGTTGTCTAATAAGGCTGAGCTCCCCACGTGGTGTCTCTGAAGTGACAGCAGCAGTGACACCCAGAGTGCCTCTCTGACCTCTTATTCCACCGCCTACATGCACAAAACCGGCAGCAAACAGCTCTGAGGTTGTCACTCCTGTGTCACAGGAGGATTTGACCCCTCGCTCTCCTACACAGGCAGAGCAGTGCTGGGCATGGGGTGGGGGTGGTTCTGAGGGGGCCCTGAGGGCAGGAGGAAGCTACTTCAGCTTCTGCAGAACCCACACGGCCAGAGGAAGCTTCTCTTCACAAAGCCAGACATTAAAATGTGTTCTTTAATTCATCAAAAACCTGGCACCCCCTTCAGCGAGTGGTGCAAGGTGGAGAAGCTGCTGTAAAAGAAGAAGCTCCAGCTGGCTGGCACCGAAAGAGTTAAAAGCAAACACTCAGAATATTTGTCTTTGACCAGCCTAGGGCTTGTTTTTCTGACAGAAAAAGATCGTTTTATTTCAAAATTACCAGAACTCTCTTGCTCCCCCGGGCTTGGCTATCCCAGCGGGTTCGCTCTGGGGCAGGTTTTCCCACCCTTGGAAAAAACTGAGCCTTTAAAAACAAAACCCTCTCTAAGCAGTAAAAAAAAAAAAAAAAAAAAAGGCAAAGCTGCAAACGCTTGTTGATTACATTAAATTCCCAGTTTGGTCATTTCCCAGCTCTCCCGGGTGGAAGTGAGCAAGATTCCATCTGCGCAGGGCAGAGCTGGCTCGGGGCTGCCCCATCCCAACATCCTCACGCCGTGTCAGCCTTGGATATGGGGAGCTGGGATTTGATGGGCAGGAAGGAGGGGGGGAAAAAAAAACCCCAAACCAACCCAAACCCGGGCTCTTTTGATGGCAAGAACCCAAATGTCTCTCTGCACCCTGACCTTCATTGTGTGGGGAAGGAGGGAGCGACTGGGAAAATGTGATAAGGATTGCCCGGGGGTGACAGCGCCGCTGGGCTGGAGCCACACGAGCCAGCACATGCAGCGAGTTTGTCCGTGCTCAGTAGCAGGGGAATGTGGAGGAATGTTCTGGCGCTTTGGGATGGCAGCAGGGGCTGGAGGAGAGGGGCTCCCGACTGGCTGGTGCCCCAGCAGGAATCACTCGGTGCCCGAGGAAACAGAAGAGTCAGGACTGGAGAACTGAAGGGGGAAGATGCCGCTTTGGGGAGCTGCTCCAGGGAAAGTCTGCAGAGGCTCTTCCCTGTCCCCAAACTGGGGGTGCAGGGGGGGGAAATCACTCCCTGGAGGCTTCTCTCACCTGGGATCCCGCCCCACCCCTCACCCACAGGGTGTGGTGCTGCTTTGGGGGGATAGGGAGCAGGGGCCGGGAGTCCCTGTCCCCCCAGGGGCTGTGCCCCCCCTGCTCCAGGAGCAATTAGGGCCCAGCTCTAACCGCGTGTGTTAATGTGATCGGGCTGAAGAAACTGTTTACATTCACCTTGCCCTGTGTTTGGTTTGCGATAGCAGCAGAGCATCAGGCGATGCCGTGGGTGTCCCGTTCTCAGCAGATTTAGGGGGGTTTCCTATGGGAAAAGCAGTGATGGAGCTCTGGCAGGTGCCCATCCATCTCCTTTCCCAGATTTTTTATTTATTTATGTTCAGCCTTTACCTCGTCTCAAATAAAAAGAGTGATTTAAAACCCTCTGCAATAAAACAATTCAAACAGGAGCCGGTCTGCAGCGCTGTGTAATGGGGGAGAAGGCTCTTGTTATTTGCTTAATTACAGGTTTTTGTTTGTCGAGCACTTGCGGGTGAACTGTTTGCAAATAACAGGTGAGTTTATTCATGCTCAGAGTCCCGAGCCCTGAGATTAGAGCTAGGCTGGGAGACAGGAGGCTGGAGGGTGCTCCGTGCTGTGGGTGACCTCTGGAAAGTCCCAGGACGGACTCGAAGGACCTGGGGTCGCATGCTGGTTCCTCGGAGGAGCTGCAGGGCCGTGATGCCGTTCTGCTGGAGCTGGCTGCCTTGCACAATATGGTC
This sequence comes from Machaerirhynchus nigripectus, assembly GCA_013397975.1. Classification (NCBI taxonomy): domain Eukaryota; kingdom Metazoa; phylum Chordata; class Aves; order Passeriformes; family Dicruridae; genus Machaerirhynchus; species Machaerirhynchus nigripectus. The sequence continues at coordinate 30,460 of VZRQ01010886.1, forward strand.
TTAATCACGTGCAGTTTATCCTTTTATACATTGCAGATAAGGATTAACTGCTTTATGGAGTCCCTGTAAAGCACAGTCCATTAATGGGAGTGAGCCAAGGTTGCCTGGGCTTTGGAATCCTGGATTCAGCCTGTCAGGCCTGGCCACTGAATGCCAGGTGTTTCCTGACCTCCTCCCACGTGTCTGCAGGAGATAACACCTCTCCTTAGGACATCTCCCCCAGTTTATTGTGCAGATGAGGGAGTTTTGGGGTGCTGGAAGGAGAAGCGGCTGCCAGGTGCTGATGCCATGCTGAGGGTGGGTGGATTCAGAGTTGGGGTGGGCACGGGATCTGTGTGAGCACAGCTGGTCTCAGCCATTTTGGGGCCATCCTGCTGCTAATGATGTCCCAGCACCAGAGCTCGGGAATCTCCCGAGAGCGTCCAGCATGATGGAAACGCCAGCTGCCCTGAGCACATGGAACAGGGAAGGGACACCGGCCAGGGGGATGCGGCCCCAGCCAGGAAAAGCAAAGCGCGGGAGGCAAACATGTCCCTGCACCCACCCGAGGGTGCAGAGGGCAAAGTCCAGATGGGAAAGTGCTCCCAAAGCGAAGAAATCCCAGTGTTTGCAGCCTGCACACCAGGGAAGAGGCGCACCTAAAACTGTGACCGCGATTGAGGCGGAGGGAATCATTCCATCAGGAACCCACCAAAGGGCAGCAGCCGCTTCTCTCTGCCTCCCACCCTGCTTGGTCAAGCCCGAGCGAGCCCCGCAGCCGTGCCCGAGCCGGGGCAGAGGGGCAGGAGGCGGCTGCAGGTGCTGAGCTGGGCTCGGAGGGGCCGAGGTGACTCAGGTGTGACTCAGGGCAGAGCCACGCAGCGCCCGCCGGCTCCCGGAGCTGCGCTTCGCCCCAGCCTGCGCTCGCACATTGTGCTGGGGGTGATGCGGAGCCGGCACGGAGCCACGGCGATCCCGAGCCATGATCTGGAGTGTGGGAAAAGCGCAATCGCTGCAAACAATCAGAGGCAAAGCCGGCAGCAGCACGCAGCGAGGCAGCGAGGAATTTGGAGACACATTCCAGCGGCGATGACAGAGGAGGGGCTGGGAGCTGGGCCGGGAGTGCAAAAAAAAAGAAACATGCTCCGATTTGTTTTGGTTTTTCTCCCTCTCTGCAGAGCCGTCCCTCCCCGCTTGGCTTTCGAGTAAAGCCCTGGGTGCTGCAGGCGTGTGGCACGGAGGGAGCCAGGACACGGCGAGCCCCGCACGGGCAGCGCTGCCCTGCTGGCACCGCGGACAAGGACAGCTCTGCTGTCCCCTCTCACACCTCAGCCATGCTCCTGTGACCGGGGTCTGGGACGCGGGGACCCGGCTCCGCCGGCCGCGTGTGGCCGGACCCTTCTGCCCCCTGGATGGCGCTAAGGGCCACGGGCAATAAGTGGCCCACGTGCCGGGAGCCACCCGCGTGGCTCAGCACCCATCCACTGGCAGGCACCGCCAAGGCCGGTGACTCTGGGCAAGCTGCTTCCCGTTCCGTGACTCAGTTTCCCCTGAAACAATGACAAAACATCTCTGCACCTTGGAGACTGGCAAGGCTTTGCCTTGGAAGGGACCAGTTTTGGGCACGGGGACATGGCCGTGTGTGCCTCGCATCCAGGAGTGCTGGCACTCGGGAGCCGCGGTGGCCACCAGGCTGGCGTCACTGGGTCCCCCGAGGGGCTGCAGCACAGCCTGTGACCTCGCAGCTCCGTCACTCCCTCCCCTCCCAGCAGCTCCTCCCGGCTCTTCCTGACCCACTTTCTATCTTTTCGCATTGCAGAATAAAGCAAAAGAAGACGGAGCCGGGGGAGCGGATGCTGGCAAGGCCAGGGGCACATGGTGACAGGCAGCACAGCCCTCTGGCCCCGCTGAGCGGCACGGGGCAGGAGGTGCTGGAAGCTGCTCAGGCTCTGAGAGAGGACCTGGGGCTGTGAGGATCATTCTCTCCTGCCCACTGTCCCGCATGGGACACGCTCAAGGCTGCGGCTGTCCCACAGAGCCCTGGCGGTCACCGACAGTGCTGCCCGTGTCCCCTCACCCTGCCGGGAAGGGAAGGTGTGGGGCAGACCCAGAGGGCCGAGAGGGGACAGGAATTTGGATTTCAACAGATTCACAGCCGCCTCCACATCCTCGGTGCCCACCTCCACCCCGCCCCACCAGCACCATCCTCCTCCCTTGCACGGGCACCCGGTGGGCAGAGGCTCCTCCCGAGGCACAGGCAGCGATAATTGGCAGAGTGTGCGGGTGCCCTGGGCTGTGTTTCGCTCCTTGCTCCAGGCAGAGCAGCCATCCGGGAGCTAAAAGCATTCAATTGCTCACTGATGCTTTTCTTTGAAGACCTCAGTCGTCCTCCAAGGTCTGTATCGATTGGGGACTCCAGGAAAGCATCTGCCCTTCTCTGCCTTCATCAATGACTTTCCCACATTAATCCACCTCTTCCCTTGATAACCACACTAATTACTCTCAGCTAAGTTGACTCTGGCAAGGCACGGGAGGCTGGGAAGAGGAACCTGCTCAGCCCGGCTGTGCCTTAAAGCTGCAGGGCTGTCCAGAGACGGCCCCGGCGCTGGAGGGAACTGGCCAGACTGGGAATGGGAGCACCACGGCATGGGGCTGACCGAGGGGCAGCACAGGAGCTGAGGGGGGATGTGTGCTGCTGGGAGAGGTGTTTGCTTTCCATTTTTGAGGCTCTTGTACCTCCCAGGGAATCCCCGATGATTTTGCACGGATGATGATCCCGGACTGCGCCCCAGTGGGATGCACATCCACCCTCCCTGCCTGCATCTGCCCAGGCCTGGGGGTCCAGGGGCTTTCTCTCTTCTGCTGCAGGGTGTTTCAGACCACCACGGGAGGTTCACACCCTCAGCCCGGGGTGGTCTAGGCATGAGATGAGATCTTTTCCATGTCTCTACCCGGGTTTCCTTGCGGGGGAGCGGGAGGGACGCAGTTCTTTGACCTCAGCTGTGGTCAGGCTGAGCTGTGGCTCAGGAGCAGCCCCGCAGGAAGGAGCTGGACAGAGGGAATCCCACGTCCAGTGAAGAAATATTTCCTAATATCCAATCTAAACCATCTCTGGGGCAATTTAAGGCCCTGAGCAGCAGGAATGGTGCTGTAAGGTCGGGCTGCAGAAGGCAGAGGCAGAAACCCCTCCCGCAAGGCAATGGTGGCTTCCACTGGTGCCTGTGGGGACACAGGTGGCAGGGGGACATGGGGGGCTGTGCTGGGCCCCCGTGGGGGGACAGGGCACCCCAGGCTGGCCCCTGCCGTGCCCCTGCAGCCATTCCTGAGGTGGAGCCGCCATCTAGTGACACACAGATGGGCTTCCCCAGCGGGTCCCCAGGGCGGTGGTGGCCCTGGCCCTGTCCTTGTCCCTGTACCCATTATCCCCAGCTCCTCAGGGTTGGGGGGACAAAGCCAGAGCCAGGTGCAGGAACAGGATTGGGGTCCCCCCTCCTCACTCGTTCAGGGTGAGGCAGTGCATAAGCCCCAAAGTGCAAAACAGTGTTGGGTTATTAATTTATTTAATACTAGAACCGTTAAGGTTGGAAAGGCCCTCGAGGATCACGGTTAACCCAGCACCACCCTGTTCACCATGTCCCTTTTGGACACTTCCCAGGCAGCCTGTTCCCCCCTGGACACCACCCTGAGTGCAACAGGACGAGCTCAGAGGAAGACCCCAACCCTCTGGATGCCCAGCATGAGGGGCTCACCCCTGTCCCGTGAGCCACTGGCAGTGACAACCAACCCTGCCATGGCAGTCTGAAGCCTCCCCACCCCAAGCTGCTCCTTCAGCACGTTCAGGCCCATCATCATATCTTTAAAACCCCCATCCCATCCTCTTTCTGCCTCAAAAACTGAACAAAGGCCGTGGCCGTCCCGTCTCTTGTCCCCCTTCCATTTTCCTCCCGCTGGCTGCCGAGAAAAGGGATTCAGCCGTGCCCACTGCTTGTGAAAAGCCCCCGCCTGCCTTGTGTTTTATGAAGGAAAATCTCCTTGGGAGAGCAGCCAAACGTTCCCAGCCTCCTGCTGGGTGTTTCAGACGGGAGTGCTGGAGGATGCGAGGGCACGGCGGCCCCCGGGTGTGGGGGGAGCGTGGGGGGGACCGGGATGGGCTCTGCAAAACCACCACCGGAGACCAGACCAGGAGGTCACTGCGGGGCTTGGGTGGCCAGAGACAGCTCTGTCTCTGCTGCCTCGAGGGAGGGAGATTCGCCGTCGGGCTGGGGATGCTGAGATCCCGGCACACCCCTTGGGAATGACGTGGGAAGACGGAGCCGTGCGTGTGCTGTGACCTGGGCGCTGGGTGCCATCCCTCTCCTCTCTGGAACCCCTCCATTATCCCCATCCTTTTCATCTCCTTTTCCTTTCTCTTTCCTCCCGCTCTTCCTTCCCACACTCCCCCTCTCAGCACCTCTCCCGGACCACACATCCCCACGCACTGGAGACCTTTCAGACCCAGCGCCTCTTTCAAAGGCATCCAAGAGGCCCCCGGGGCTCCAGCCCACCAAATCAAACTCAAATTTGCAGCTTATATGCAAACATGATGTGCGTGGACGCCGAGGCTCTGCTGGCACACACAGAGAGTAAACAGAAACACATGGCTGAGGCTGGAAGAGCAACAGCCTCGGCTGAGAGAGGGGGTTTGGGGAGGGATTTTAACCAGCAGCACCCAAAGGGGGTGAGTCACGGGCACTGCCAGGCTCAGTTCCCACGCCTGTGGCCGTGGCAAGGCTGTTCTTGAGGGCTCACAGAGAAAAACGGGGGGGAAACGGAGGTTTCTGCTCTGCAGCTGAACCGAAAACCACAAGGACAAAGTCAGACAGGCTCAGACCCAAAGGGAGAATCTCTGCCATGTTTCCTTTTCTGGTTCGTTGTGCAAATGCTTCGTTCCACGCAAAATTAAAACCTTCCTTTCTTTCTCGGGGGCCATTCAATATCCTTTAAAGGCTTTTTCTCTTTATTTTGAGGCTGGGAGCAATTTCTCAGGCAAAATGCTGCTCGCCAAAAGCACGTTTCGGGTCTGACAACGATGAGACAAAACATTCAGCAGCTCCAGAATTAAACTCGTTACTGGCAAGCCTTGGTGCAAAGCGTTTCAGTGTTTTTATTGCATCCATCCTGCCTCCTCTTTCCCTGTGAAGCTGCTGCCTCAGTTTGACCCACGCCAGCAGAAAGCTTCACACGTTTGCCAACTTTGAACCTCTGATTCGTGAAACCAAGGAAACCTCTGCTCTTACACCGCTCGGCTCCCGCTAGCGTGGCTCTCCCACTCCACCTTCCTGCCGCCTGGAGATGCTGCTACTCCTCGCTTTGTATTATAGTTTTCTCATCTAAAATTTCCTGAAATGTGTTTTTGAGGCTTNAGAAGGACATTCCCTGCGGAGCCTGCGCCATCCAGCAGTGGGATGCACAGATTTTTTTTGCACAAGAGCACTCCCTCTGTCCAGAATTTTCACCTCTCTGAAGCGGACAGCGTGAAGGAGGGGAAAAAAACCTCC
>VZRQ01010886.1:39391-49641 GCA_013397975.1 Machaerirhynchus nigripectus
GGGACAGGAGGGAGCTGTGGGTGCAGGTGAGGTTGTGGCTGGAAGTGAACCTCGTTCCTCCCCATTCAAAGGTGGGATCGTGGGAAGACCTGGAGGCCTCCAGCTCCAGTGGCCCCTCTGGCAGCAGAGAGATGGATGGGCTCAGGGTGGAGAGGAGGCAGCAGGGGGGAGCTCAGCCCGTTTAGGAGGAGGATGAAGCCCAGCAGGAGGTTAAAAGTCAACATCTTTCCCTTTCCCAGCTCCTCCAGGTCAGAGGGAGCTTCCCAAGGTTATCAGCTGGGGTCAGGCACCGGGAGGAAGGCAGTGAGAGTCTGGGGGCTGCGGTGCCAGGGCAGGGGGCTCAGCCCCACTCAGGGACAGCCACCCCTGTGCCCAGTGGGACCATGGGGACAGTTACCGTGACAGGCATCCTCATTCCCTAACCTGGGGAAGGGCACACACAAATTCATGGCTGCAGAAACACTGAAGGGCGACCAAACCTCCCGGCTGGAGGGCACAGGGCAGCAGAGAGCACTCCGGGGGCTCTGCTCAGCCTGTGTTCCAAGCGGGCTCTGAGCACGGTCCGTGGGGACCTGGTCCCTCTGTCCCCTGTGCTGCACCAAAGCCATCGAGGCACAGCTTGTGCCTTGAGCCCTCTGCATCCTGCCCGAGCTCCGGGGGAGCTCTGCAGAGCCCTCTTGGCTCTGCTGAGTGTCAGATGGGCCCCAGACCCTGCAGCAGTTGCTGTTTTGATGTCGTTAATGTGACAAGTTGGATTAATTAAGTGCGTTTGGAGGCGTTCCTGCCTTTCCTGGGGCTTTTACTTCAAAGGGAGGCAAACCACGAGAGCATCTCCCTCCCTGAAATGCCTCTGTGTGCCATGTCAGGGTTTTTTGGGAGCATTCAAAACTCTTCCTACTACTAAATATGAGGTCCAGCCCACAGCAGCCATGGGAACAGCACTGTAGCTTGCCCATTTCTCATGTGGGTGCTCCCCATTGCCCACCAGACTTGCTGTGCCCCCAGCTCTGCCCCAGCACCCCAGGGAGCAGCTTCTGTCTGGCACTTGGTCCCCTGGCTGTGACCTGTGAGTCTGGAAACTTCGGGAGAACGAAGTGGCCTTTTTTTTCTAAAGTCCCCAAGAGGCAGAGAAGAAGCTTCACACTCCTGCTGGGTTTGTCCTCACGAGGTTTCGGAGTGTTTGGTAGCAAAGTAAGGCTGTCACAGAGCTCCCCTTGCATCTGTTTCCTTTGCCTGTGTGCCTGGCAGAGTCTTTTGCCCCAGTTTGCTGGTTTTGTGACCATGGCCTTCAAACCCCCTCTGGAGAGGACAGCAGCTGCGAGAGGAGCACTCACCTGCATCGGCGGAGAGGAAAAGTGCTTTAAAGCTGGGGAAGTGCTGCTTTTAATATCAAAACAGCACCTGGGAGCATCGCCCTGCCCCAAGGGGCCTCCAGCCTCACCTGGCAATAGCAGAGAGAGGTGACAGTGGGGACAAGTGTCTGTGCTGCCCCTTGAGCGCATCAGGGCTGATGTGTTCCCAACTTGTTGCTGTCCCTAACGCCCCAGGATGGACAAGGAGTGGGGACATGCAACAGCAGCCAGCTGATCCACGCTGGCAGCTCGCTCCAGGGCACAGCTGGGTGTCACTGCAGGCTCCCTGACATCCCTTCACCAGGCCCTGCCCACCGGCAGCATCGTGGGGGAGATTTGATATTAAAGGTGCAGCAAAGTAAAGAGCAAAAGTTGGAACGGGGAGCGCACAGCTGTCCCCTCCCTTCCCCGGGGAGTTCACTCCTTATCTAGCCCCGCTCCCGTTTCCTTCTGGGATAAACCAGGAACGGGTGGATTGGGTTTCCTCCGTTGTGCAGTTGATATGGCCCAGCCCAGACCACCCCACAGATGGGGAAGAGCTTCCCAGCGTGTCCGTGCTGGATCGAGCAGCAGCCGCTCTCCGGGGCCACAGCTGCCAGACCGGGAACGCTCTGGAAAATTTACTTACCAGGGCCTCTTCATCGGAAGAAAAGTGGAGGCACCGGGGGTCCAATTACAATGTATTTAACATTTCTGAGCTCGGCGGGGCCTCGCTGTCTCACAACTGGGTCACGCAATCAGCCCGGAGCCGCGATGTCAAACTGGCTCCGGGATTAAGTGTGGTGTAACCGGAGCCTGGAGCTGGGAGGGGGAGACTTTTATCTGGCTGTGATTACACGAGAGCAGGGCTGGGATGAGGTCCCTGACCTGTGCAGAAGCCTCGGCCATGTGTGGCCAGAGGATGGCTGAGAGGGCTGACGGAGCAGTTGTGCGGCACCGTGTCCTCACGTCTGTTTTCTGGGAGCTGAGCCCTTTCTGCAGAGCTTTTGATGATGTCCCCAAGGGACAGCCCGGTGCTGCTGGGTGGTCTGGCCTAGCACTGCTGGATGAAAAGATCTCCACTTGCAGAGCCTTGAAATAAATGGTTATCACAGCTCCTTTTTGCAAGAAAGGTCACAAATGTTGGATCGGCCTGATACTGGCTGCACTGGCACCCACTGCCCTTGTGCTTCCCCTCTCCCCAAAGTGCTGCTCGTGTTTCTTTTCCCCACTGCAATAATGTCTGTGTGTGGAGTTTCCTGTGGTGAAGCTGCTGCGGGAGACCTGGGTTTGTTTTTGGAGGGATTTCTGACTCCTGACACTCCCACAACAGAAAAATGAAAAAAACCTGAAGAGCTGAAGCGCCGTGTCACCCTGGGAGAAGGGGAGTGAAACACCCATCATTCTGGCTTGATCAGCATTTACTTTACACTTTGAAATACTGGAGACTTGAAGCAGCATCATCTCCCAGCAGGGATGGGAGGTGGTGACTCTGAAAGGCAACAAGCTGCCCTGGCCGGGCCGCGTGTTGTCCTCAAACGTTGTCCTGCTGGCAGCTGCGCCGGGATGGGCTGCACAGCCTGGGGCAGCAGCCTCTGCTCTCCCAGAAACCCCACCTTCCTCTGCTGGGCATTTTGGGAAGCCCAGCCTGTGCCATGGGGGAACATGTGCCAGGAAGGGATTTGGAGACTGTCTCTCCAGGAGTGCAGGGAAAGCAAAACCCTCGAGCTTTGATAAACCTGGCTCTGGCTGCGAGAGATCACCCCGCAATTTGGGGGGAGCTCGAGTGAGCGAACAACTGCATGTCCTTGCTCAGAGAGGGGGAAAACAGGGTTGGAATCAAAGACCCGGCTTTGCTGGGCTTGGCTTTGTTCTGTGGCTCTGCTTTCCCCCACCCCGAGCTATCCGATGCCGCTGGCAGCTGCGCCGGCTCGGGAGGCACCGTGCGACCATTGCGTCTGCACAGATGGACACACAGCCACACAGACAGACAGACACACAGACACACAGATACACACACAGACACACAGACAGACAGACACACAGACACACAGATACACACACAGACACACAGACACACAGACACACAGACAGACACACAGACAGACACACAGACACACAGACACACAGACACACACACAGACACAGACACACAGACACACACACACAGACACACACACACAGACACACACACAGCCACACAGACAGACAGCCACACAGACACACAGACAGACAGACACACAGACACACAGACACACAGACAGATAGAGCGGCTGTGGGCTCAGCGCTCAGCCCCAAGCTCAGCCTCGGGCTGCGGGACAGGGATTTCGCATCCTCTCTAGCACAGTCCCAGGGGTCAAGGACTGCGGGGAAGCACGAGCAGTTGGAGTAGGAAAACAGGAAGCGCTGGTGGCAGGAATTCGTGTCATTTAGCGTTTCAGGTCCCAGGGAGGTGTGGGGCTGGGGATGGTTGCATCACCCTGCTGGAGGCTCGAGCAGCCACACGCTGGATGTCCCTGTCCCTCCTGCTTTAGCTCCAGGGTGACACGGCGTGTGCCATCACATCCCCATCCGCGACTCCACGGGGGTCAGGGCACTGTGGGTGCCACCAGGGAATGGGTTAGGATGCTGCTGTGGTGGCTGCATCCAGCAGGACAGCCTGTGGTTACCTGCGCTCAAACATCTGCAAAAATCTGCCCAAAATCATCCGCCAAAAATGCCGAGTCTTGTGCCAGCAAACCACGCTTGTCTCCCCAGGGAAACAACGCTGCTTGCAGTGCTTGGGGCTGAAAGAGTGTCCTGGAGAGCCTGGGAGCCCTTGGGAACTCGGGATTTCCATAAATACAGAGAGGCAGCTGGGAAAGGGGGAATGGACCGTTGGTAAGGAAGGGTCCTGTCCATCTCCAGGTTCTGTCACAAGTGCTGGTGCTGGCTCACGGGGACTGCAGCTTTCTTGTGCCAGCTCCAGGTGAGCTGGAAGGGGCTGTGCCGGACCTTTGGGGGCTCCTGGTTGTGACCTGCACCCTCCCCATGTGCACCCGCACCCCGCTCCCGGCCCCGCTCGCCCCCGGCTCCCGTTTCCTCCCCGGGGCAGCCGCAGCGGGCGGGATCGGTGATTTATTAATGAAGCGGAGGGACGGTGCCGCTGGGGCGTGCCAGGCGGAAATGTCTGCTCCGAGAGATTGGATAACCCTCTGGCCTGCTTCCCTTCGCAGCCTTCAAACGGCCGCGGCTCCCAGAAGCACCATATCCTTTTCCTCCCCCTGCCAGCTCCCTGCCTCCCTCCCTCCCTCCCTGGGGCAGCCTGGCTGCAGTTTGGTGTCTGATCATTCTTTTTTGTTGTTCGGTTGCTGCAGGAGCTGTAATTGGTTCGTTATAATCGATGGAGATAATAGATGCTGCATTCCAGTTGTTGTAGGAATAAAGCTGTGTTTAACTCAGAGGAACTGCAGAAGTAAACAGCCGGGGAAGAACTGGCTCGGGGAGGAATCGCTTGTGGGTTGAAACCTTTCCTGGGAAAACTTCGGCTGGGAGCAAATATTTATGGCTGATCTGTAAACACCCGTGCAGGAGGTTTTAGAGCAGGAGCCGTGGGCCATCCATGTGTCCTGCTGACACCAGGAGGATTTGGGCTGGGAGCACCAGGACCTGTCTGCAAGGTGCTGACAGTCATAGAATCATGGAAAGGTTTGGGTTGGAAGGACCTTAAATTTCATCCACTCCACCCCCTGCCATGGGCAGGGACACCTTCCACTGTCCCAGGGTGCTCCAAGCCCCGTCCAACCTGGCCTGGGACACTTCCAGGGATCCAGGGGCAGCCACAGCTTCTCTGGGCACCCTGTGCCAGGGCCTCCCCACCCTCACAAGGAAGGATTTCTTCCTAATATCTATTCAAAATCTCTCGTGTTTTGGTTTAACACCATTCCCCCTTGCCCTATCCCTGCCTGCCTGTGACTCCAGGCATGGAGAGCTGGTGGCCAGAGGTTCTGCAGGGTGCCCAGGTGTAACCCTGGGCCACGGAGCGTGGCGGGATTGTGTGCGCTCCCTCACGCACCCGTGCAGCCCCTGCGTCCCAGGGCTGCTCCTGCCCACCCCCGTCAGCACAAACTGCTTCCAGGAAACGGGCTGGGAGAGGAAACAAGCACTAATGAAGAATCCCTCGGTGAAAAATGTGTTTCTGCAACCGTTGGATTATTTTGTCCTTGAGAGGCAGGGGAGGAGATAACGAAACAGCCTCGCTGCATTCCAGCCTTGGCTTTGGGGACACTGGTGCTGTGCTGTCCAAGGGCCCTCTCCGGGGGTGCCACATCTCCCCCTTGATCCTGGCGAGCCCCCCCTTGCCCCACATTGCTGCAGGAGTGAAAACACCTCCTGTGGGGCTGATCCTCTGTGCTGAATGGAGTCAGAGGGGCTGCAGGATGACGGCATCCAAAGAGCCAAACAAGAGCCCTCTTTTGAGAAGGGACCTGTGGAAAAATGCAGCCTAATTTAAGAGGTGGAAGTGCTCCCTGCTGTCAGATCAGAAGGGTCCTTGTGGGGTTTGTGCCAGGGACAGAAGTGCCCGGGGGTTACCCCGGGCTGGCTCAGTGGGCACCGCATAGGGACAGGCAAGGAGCAGGGACTGCCACAGCCATGAAAAGTCCTGTGAGCACCTTCCAGGATGGGCTCAGGCATCTGGTGAGGCTGGAGGGGAACTGAGCCGTCCCAGGAGCCCGAGAAGAGTGTAGAACACTGGGTCTGCTGGCTCTGGGGCTGCCCTGAGCTCCCGAGCGGGTTGTTTTCCATGAGCTCCCGACAGCCTTTCATCTCCTGCGCTCGGGAGTGACTCAGGCCAGGAAACTGGGGGACGTGGCTGTTCAGTTCCATGTCAGGATGCCTTGCCTGTCCTCCCACGGCAGCTCCCAGCTCAGGGCTGCCGAACACTCCCCACCCCGGGGTGCTGGAGCACCCACATCCCCGCAGATCCCGCGGCGCCGTGGGCAGCGCGGCCTCTCGGCATCCCGTGGGCGGCCAGCAGCAGTGACATTCCTTTGGAGATGGGACGTTTGTGCTCAGGAAGGCCTGAAAAAAGCCAGGGACAAAGGGGGGAAGTGATGGTGGCTGCGTCTGGAGTTATCTTGCTGCCGCACTCGCGGGGGCCGCTGAGTGACAGCGCTGCTCGGTGTCGCTGCCGAGGGGCAGGAAACACTCATCTCCTCATCTCCGCCGGGCCCTTCCTGCCCTGCCCTGCCCTGCCCTGCCCTGCCCTGCTGCGGCCCGGGCAGGGGGATGGAGCCCAGAGCCCTTCCCGGGGGTGCCCAGCGTTGGTGGGCACCGCTGTGGAAAGCGCTGTGCCAGCGCATCCCAAATCTCCTCAGCCCAAGTGCAGCAGCCACCCGGGCTTCTCCCACGCCGTGGCATTGGAGCATCAGCGCCTTTCACCCAAACCAGTTTGCCCCAGCAGGTGGGAAACTGGGCAGGCAGCTCCTAACAGCTTGGAGAGCCCCAACCCAGCCTCTTCCCACCGTTTCCTTGCTCTGTTACTCCGTTTGAATCGGGTAATCCCTCTGGTTTGGCTCCCCAGCTGGCGAGGGAAGCTGTGGGGTGGCAGCAGGGGTGGGAAAAGGCAGGGAATTGCATGTGGTGGCCGTGGGAGCCTGGGCCAGGGGACACACCAGCCTGGCCATGCAGGAAGCTGGGAGAAAATGCATCCCCACGGCTGCAGCCCAGGGAGGGGATCCCCCAGCACAGCCCCAGCTCGGGGTGCAGGGCCATTGTGCGCTCTCCCCTCGAATGGGAAGTGAAAGAGGAGCAGTAAAAGGATGTTTGGCTTAACCCTGTCTGCTTCGGAGTATCCTGTGATGAAATGTTGCTTTACAGCTTCTTCCAGAGCCTGCCCTGCTCTGGATGCCAGCAATGCACCTGGGACTGCAGCAGGAACAAAGGAATCTGTTTGCCCTCCCTCTAGGAGTGGAAGAATCTCACTCGTATTTTTTGGTTGGGAGGGCTGGATTTTCCACCGTGGAAAAAAAATAGAAGTGGTTTTCTTCCTGCTAATAATATTTAGCACTTCTCGAGCCAAAACCAGCCCCAGAGGCGTTGGCTGGACTGAGCTCTGGCTTGTCCTGCTCAGGGATGCACAGTCTGGTGTCACAGAGCTCTCAATGGGATGGGAACGGGGATTTCTCCTGCCCGTGTGCCCAGAGCTGTGCACAAACCCCAGGTCCTGCCGTGGAGACCTGGAGGAAGGAGTTTGTGCAGCACAACAAGCACGACAGGAATCTGGTTTATCAGCAGAGCTGATTGAACCCTGCCAGGCTGTCCTGGTGGTTAAGGTGCATTTCAGCTTCTTTCAAACACGGGTGTTTCACAGCTGCCTCGTCAGCCAGGTTGGTGCTTGAGCCCCTTTGACGGGGATTTCAGGGGCTCCTTTTTGGGGGGCTGTAGCCAGGCCCTGGTCTCAGGCAGTGAAAACACCACTGCTGGAGAATCCGCTTTCCTTTGCAGGTTCTTTTTGAGTTATTTGCATCCACAGAGGCTCCCACAGTGACTCACAGATGTGAAAATGTGGGTGGTGTGTTTTCAGTGACTTTTAGCTGTCAGAGAGGTGCCGCAGTTCAGACCTGAAGCGGAGACACTCCTGGGGCACCAACACCCCTAATCCCTCTGTGCCCAGGGATGGGCTCTGCTTTCCCTCACTGCTCCTGGGTGGAACCACCTCTCTCCAAGCTGGTGGCAGCTCCCTGCGATGGAGATGTCACAGCAGCTGGCTGCAGACCTGCCCCAGCCTCTGAGCTGAACAGTTCTACCCTAATAACAGACTTCTCTAGGGCCAAGTTCCTAAAGTCCGGCAAAAACAGGGCTTTGTCATGGAAATGCTGAGATGACATTAATGGCAGTGTCCTGAACGCAACTCTAATTAAAGAGAGGAAGGAGAACTGAAGCAGGATGTCCTGTTTGGCTGCCCAGGATGGAAAGCTTGTCACAAATAAAGTGCATTCTCGTGCTTTGTCTCCGTCCCTCTGCACGAGGCTCTCCCAGATTCCGCAAACGCTCGTTTTCTTATCTCTCCTGGATTCTTGTTTCTTTTCTTTAGGAAGAGCTCCTCGTGAGGATGTGTTTTTCCCCCCTGCCCACCGAGCTCTCCGGCTCGCCCACCAAATAAATGTCATCTCAAACACAGAGTGAATGTGCTTTTTATCCCTCGAACAAAACCACTCGGGCTCGGTTGGCTCCGTGCAAAGGAACTTCCCTATTAACGCTGCAGAACAAGCGCTGGCAAGTGAGCAGGGACAGGCAAATCAGAGCTGGGAGTAAGATGGCAAATATTTCCTTTGGAAAACAGCCTTTCCATGGAATTAGCCTGGGGTATGTCACAACCAATCTTTGAGTTGCTTCCCACGATTGAAAAATGAATCAAAATCAAACCAGAGCGAAAAAAAAAATGAAAGAAAAGGAATTCAGAAGTAACAGGACAGTGATTTCGCTCTCTGTGTGCCCCAGGAATCCTGATCCAACCAACTTTTGTGCTCATGCAGAGCCTGCTGAGTGCTGCTGGCTTTGTACCTGGGGCTAATCTCAGCAAAGCCCAGGTTTAAGGCTGACACCTGAGCTCAAAGCAGTGTCCCAGCAGTGCTGCCCTGCAAATCCAGGATTAAAAACCTGGCGTGTTTATGGAAAATAAGTGGATCCGACCCGAACTGCTCGTTTGTGCAGCAGCAGGAACTGGGCACGTGACGAGGTCCTGCTCCAGTGGCTCCGTTTCTCGGGCTGATCCAGTTGTTATCGCTGCTGCTGCGACACGGGTGCTGCCCTGCCCGTTTCCTCGGAGCACAGACCTCCTCTGGGCTGCTGCCAGGGAAGCAGCAGCTCCGAGGCTGCTCTGCAGCCTGCATTTCTATGAATAAAAGGGCTGAAGGCTCCCCACTGGGCTGGCACAGCCCCCAGCAGCATCCCTGAGCCCTGCATCCTCCGGGAGCAGAAGGAAAGTGCTCTTCTGCTGTAAATTAAAGTTGGCTCATTCCCAGGGTTTCTGCTGGCCAAGTTTATCCTCTTGGTTGGGGCGCTCAGGTGACACTTGGGGCAGAAATCCCAATGTCTGCTCAGCCCTTTTTGGGACTGGTTCGGCTGCTTCTGGGGGGCAAATCGAGGGCTGGGGAGGGAATGAGCCTATTCCAGCCCCACAAGGAACCTGGCAGCCCCGCAGGTGCTGTGGGGCTCAGGGTTCCAGCTCTGCCACTATCCCTGGCCTTGCACGAGCACTCACAACCCTGTCGCAGTCTGCTCCGCCTCGGGAAGAGCCTGCCTGGTCCCACCACTGCAGGGCTTGTCCCCCCAGCCTGGCCTGGAATCCCAAACCCACTGCTGTGACTCTGCTACGCCCGACCTTCCCCCAAGGGGAACGAAACCCCTCGTGGCACCCAGCCCCACGCATCCAGCTGGGCTCTCCTGGACTCTGTGCCTCTCTGCTGCTGCTCCGCAGCTCCTGCTGGGAGGGTGCATTCCTGAGGAGCTGTGTACACACGTCCTGCCTGGCTGGCACAGCCCTGGAGCCTGTCCCCATCCCGGGAGCCTGTCCCCACCCCGGCAGCACCACGGGGAACTGCTGCTGTCGCGGGGACTGGGGGAAAGTTTGGGCTCCTCATTCCTGCAGGTTAATGAATTACCTCTATGCACCAAGGTGGGAGGTGCAGTCCCTGCACGCTCCGTGCTGGGAGCTCAAGAGGAACAGGAATAAGAACAGAAATCCGTGGGGCTGGCAAATTCCCATGAGTTTGGTGTAATCTCCCCTTTCTCCATACACCTCTCCCGCTCTGTTCTGCTCCCATCCTGGGCTGGACGTGGGCATGGGCTCCCAGCTGGGCTCCCTTGATGTAACAGACCCATAAGTAGGACCTGAAACCTCACTCAAGCTTCATCTGGGGGGGGGGGGGGGGGGTG